>JAQGAA010001672.1:0-14872 GCA_034696425.1 Isotoma viridis | reverse complement strand
AGTAAGAAACAAAAAGAATCTGGTTTGGATGGAATCGTAAACAAATCACCTGCTCCACCGTCTTCAACGGAGAAAGATAAGATTGACGAGCAGGAGGATGATTCTAATTCGAAATACGAGGACGAAAGTCAGTCGCGGTCGCCAGAGGCTATTATTAAAATAAACACACATGACATTTTGGAGCCGCAAGATGAGAATGACCAGTTAGAAGAGTATGATGAGGAAGACAGAAATATGGTTAGTTAAGAACTAATTTAAAAAATGTTCTAAATTTGCATTTCAAGTTAGACTACCTCTTCTTCAATCGAAATTAGTATTTATTATTGTTCATTTGAATAATTGTTACTTTATCCAAATAGGATCAGGACCCTGTGGATATACAAAATATGCTTCATGTAAGCTTCCAAGAAGATGAGCAAGACGGGTCTCAAGATTCACAAGCTCTGGAAGCAGAACCTAAAGATAATAGTGTAATACAGATAGATGACAAGTCAGATGAAGAAACTCCGAGTCCGACGCGTCGAACACTTCCTAGGCGAGCTGCTGCTGCAGCAGCAGCAGAAAAAATTAATGTAAGGAAGAATCCGGGATACATTACTGACTTCAATTTACCCGGTGTATTAAAAATTTAAATTTATTTTGATAAAATTTATACAGGAAATTTCTTCAGAAGAGGTGGAGGTGGAAGAAATACAATATGCAAGAAGGCGGTCACGTCGGCAAGATGACCTACCTTTCAATATTGATGATGCTATATCTACTGAAAAGCCTAAAGATGGATATCAAAAGTGCCATGTATGCAAAAAGGTACAGGAAGAATAAAAAAGAATATGAAACTATCAATTTAATGTGAACGTAAAAAATTATGCAAAATAATATTTTTCAGTTGGCCCAGTGTTCAATAAAAGTCCAGCAGTTTGGGACAGATATTCATCTATGTTCGAACGCATGCTTTAAAGAAATGAGGTATCCTAATAACTCCACGGATTCAACCAAGAAAAGACGATTGCAGTGTGCCAAGTGTTCAATTAGTAGTTACGACGGGGAAGGCTCAATTTATTATTGGGAGACAATGAATTTTTGTTCCGATCTCTGTGTTGGTAAGTCAGTTCAGCATTGTTGATAATATATTATGCCTAGATTTTAAAAGAAAAACAATTAAGGAGGTTTTAAATATTTTTAACAGGTTTTTATCAATTTGATGTTGGGGGTAAATGCGCAACCTGTTTTAAGAAAGTGCCTTGGTTAAGTTTAGGAAAATACTGCGTCAGATTTGGAAGTGACATTCGCCAGTTTTGCACCTCAGGGTGTTTGGAATCATACAAGAAAAATGCTCGTGTTTGTTTTCACTGTCAGCTCGATATTAAACGACTAGGAAACGTTATTCTGGCTAATATTCCATCAAAAAACTCCCCGAAGGTTCGCAACAGCCTGCAGCTATTATTCTAGAATTTAATTTTTCTCTTTTCAAAAATACTCAATTCATAACTTCGTTTAAAATGTAATCATTAAAACTTTTTCAGGAGTTTTGTAGTCAAGAATGTGTTGAAATGTATGTGGAACAGAATCTTCATCAGACAGTGAAGTCGAAGTCGGGACAACTTTTTAATTGTATCATCTGTAGTGAGTACAAACATATTTTTAGAGAACTTGTGTTACCTTCAGTAGCTGGGCTTAAAGTTTGCTCGATGATCTGCTGGAACACTCTTATGAAATCAAAAAAATTATCGAAAGCTCCTACCAAGTGCGAAACATGTACGAAGTACATTAATCTAGACTATGATATTGAACCACCGGCTCATTATGTTGCTACTGAAGAAAAATTATTCGGTTTCTGTTCTGCAACGTGTAAAAATGTTTTTGTTCTTAAACATCGCCAAATATTATCGTGCACGACTTGTAAGGTAATTTACTTTTTCCAAGTTTATTTACTACTGCATTTCATTGCTTACGTCAATTGTCATTTATTCTGGGTATTGTGGTTATCTTAATTTTGCTGTAAAATGTATTGCAGGTCAAGAAGTATAATTACGACTTAATTCAGTACTTCTATGACAAAGTTTTTTCATATGCAGTATGTTCACTTAACTGTCTCCCTAAAAGTAGTGAATACATTACAACTTTAAAAGAAACTCTAACTCCTCCTATCACTGCAAGTCAACTATGCCCTAGACCTAACTCAGCCGTTGCAAGTTCTAGCACTAGCTGCTTTCCTGTAATTAATTCAGTGACTTCGATACCTAATCAGTCGTCAGATATTACCCAGACATTATCCGATCAAATAAATGAAGGAGGACTCAATAATGTTATTCAGGCTCACATGCAAACTTTTTCTAATCAGATTTCATCAACAACCGATTGTCAGGGTCAGGGTCAAGGTAAAGGAAATGTTTTCAACTATTGTCTCTATGAATATAGAACAAGTATAAGGTAAAAGTATTATTACTTCCCCTAAAGGTTTTACATTTGACACACCAAATCCGATGGAAAGAATAGTCTTAAATCCAGACGGAAATGGTGGCTACATGGTAGTTGGAGTTGGAGATGAAACTTTAGATTGGGATGGTACATTACAACCCACCGACATCGACGATTTACTTGCGATAAGCAGATCAGAAGTCGAAACCACCAATAGGTACACGATGGCTAAACCGAGTCAAACTTCAGTGTCAACGCAGACTGATACCTCCGCATTGGAAGAAATGGAAAGGGTACCGTTAAAAGAAATTGAGAAAATAAAATATATTCCAATTCTTATTCCATTTCCGGTTTGCTTACCTACACCAACATTTTTGTGGGACAAACCTGTACCATGTCCCTTTCCATTCCCTGTACCGGTTCCAATTCCGGTTCCTGTTATTTTCAATGGCGAAACTGGATCATTAGTCACCGAAGAAATCTCATCATCTTCATCGAAATCTACTTCAAATAGCTCTAATGGAATACTTAATCGCCGACAAAGTGATACAGTTAGTAGTATTTTAGATCGTCTAGATAGTACTGCAAGTGACGATAACAAGGAAACAGAACCAAGACCTAAAATTAACGGTGTTCTTGAAAATTGTGTTGAAATGCTAGAATGTACGCCTTCTGTGAATGCCGCGTCAAATGATATTTGTGTTAGTTCTACGAACTCAGATATTCCTATGTCATCTGATGTTAGTAGTACGATTAGTAATATAGCTCCAGTTTCAGTTTCAGAGTCGGATCCCAGTAGTCCGATAGCATTTGTAATGAATATGTCAAATACAGCTACGCCAAGTCCATTATCATCTTCAGCTGCAAATGAAGCTGCTTCTTCTCCAGGAGGTGGTAGACGAAAGCTTACTAGGGTAAGTTTGTAGGATTATTTTTTTTGCACAATTGTAATTAAAAAGAATGACAAAGTAATGAAATTTTTAGCATTTCTTTTAAATCGTTGTAACAAGACTAATAATATAAATTATAATAGCTCTTACATATGAACTCTAAGATAATGTTGTTTAGCGTGTATTATCAATTATCAAGCCACAGATGAAGAACATCACATTGTAAAAATTTTAGAAAGAATAAAGCTAACACAATCTAACAAGTTTATATTGCAATATCATTTCTCCGTTTAAAATTGCTTTTAAATCGGCATTTTTTTAAAGTTACAACAGTTTAATTTTTTTACTATTTTAATATTATACTTTGTCATTCATAAAATGAAGCAAAATTATGACATAAGTTATGTTTTATAATTTAATTACTTTATGACACATCCAATTCAGTTTTTTTTCTTTATGGTAGATTGAATGGAAATGTAAGAATGATTTCAAAAGATAGACAAAGATAAAGCTACCCTACTTTTATTATCATTCCATATTATCATTTTGTCCAGGTCGAGTATGGAATTAGAGCATGGAAAATGTCCTTTGGAGCAACTTCAGACCCTTTAAACTACAGCTGTCAAGAATTAGCATTAAAGTTAACGGAATGGGTGAAAAAAGGCTCGAAACCCGATGGCAAGAGGTATAGAGCCGACATTATGGTATACCTTTGCCTTGGAATTCAACAATACCTTGGAGAGAATCAAAGAATTGACAGCATTTTTTACGACCTTACTTACCAACCTTTTGTGGAAGCGATAACTAATTATGCTGAATCTGACTGTGCTCAAGGTAAAAAGGAGGAAGAAGTTAACATGAATTAAAAAATGTAAACGTGCCAACTAGAAGCTAAATAATTTGGAATTCTGTTGATACATAAACTGGTGCGTCTTTCAGGCATTAATACCAGGATTGACGAGACACACTTCTGGGATTCAAAGCAGCTTGGAGCGTCGTCACCTGGTGCATTATTGTTTACATTGGTGTATACAATCTATAAACATTTTAATTTGAAAGTATGTAAACGTTAATTGATTGTTGACAAAGTGTATTAACTTCTACATTTTTAATACAATTGTATCTTACTGTATCTAGACGTGGGAAAAACATGCTGCTCTACATTTCGGTCAGATACGAATACAAAATAAAATGAACTGTTTTGGAGTAATTAGAAGTTTGTCCATTGTTGATGTTCCTGAGTGCGAGGGTATTGAAATTCTTGAGAGATTCGATTCAAAAGAGAAATGTCCCGTCAAGCTACTAGAATTTTATATTGAAAAATGGTACAAATCATTTTAATTTGTTCAAAATTATTACTTTTAATTAAGAATCAAACGGAAATTGATTTTAAATTAAGTAAATTCATGAAAGTTGCCTAGTTGAAATAAATTTTCATGTCATTGGTAAATTTACCTAATTTAATTTTAATAAGGATGGAAAAGTCGTAAGCTTTAATTCAAATATTAATATATCTTTGCAGTGAGCGGCCGGATGGACCGTTTTACAAAGGAATGAGACCAGACTATGCTTATTCTATAGTAACGCCATGGTTCACAACAGAAGCCCTTGGACAAATGGAGATTTATCAAATGCTTATCCGTGCAATGATGATAAGAGAGATGGGAGGAGTTGATGGGGAAACTTCGTAACCAAAATCTGTAATGCAAACGTCGACACCCATTGCTAAAATGGATTTTTCGAATATGTAGATATTATTTCCGATCTGCACGTTGAAAAAGGGTTTATATGCTTTCTTTTACTACAACACCATAACCATAGGTGCGAAATCGTTCAAAAATTATTTTAAGACTTCAGTGATACAAATGTTTTGATACTGATTGCCAATATGAATTTTCGTTGACGCTCAAACAGTGAAAAGTGAACTCTACATTTTAGACTAGACTAGACTTGGACTTGGATGTTTGAATTGAAATAAGCGAGCGTTGCAGTAGAACAAGCTTATTGTATTTAAGAGTTACAACAAGACCATTTAAAAATGTTTTGCTATTCTATTATGCACAACCTAGAATTCTGTAGTGACAATATTGTGACAAACCAGGTTGACATGTATGATTGTTTATTAATTTGTGCATGATAGGATTGTGTAGCACTTGCTATTTTGAATTTATTTCGTAACTTAAGTTATTTGAGATAAAATTGACTGGGAATGATAATATGCACTGATTAATGTTAATACAGCTATCTTAAAGTTTTACAAAATAACTCAACATAAGTCTATTTGTCGTATTACTATAATATAGACAAGTGTTGAACGCCTAATCCAGAAGTAATATCATTTTGATTTCGTTGTTATTTAGCTACCTATTCTCAGATCACAGCAGTGCAGTGTATGAATATGTCCAAGTTGTTTTTGAATTTAAATATATATAAGCAACTTTTTTTAAAGATTTAAAGATAACCAAAGTTATCTAAAACGTATGCATACAACTGGTGGCTTCCACCAAAAAACTAATACCTCCTAGCCTTGTATTTTTATAATGATACCCGTGTATAATAATCTGCTAAATGTGATACCTATCGATTCTTATTTTTACTGTCAAATATTATTTAATGCTTAAACTTATTGAAGACTGTAATCTCCGAAAGTAATTCCTTATGAACTGATATGATATCTAATAATAACTATTACTGTATGCAAAAAATATGTATAATTAATTGCTATGTATTCTATAATAAGTTTCGTGTTAAATCCTACACAATAATGCCTACAATAAATTATATGACAATTCTACGCAACTACTAAAGTGAATATTTATAATCAAATAAATATCAAACTTTGTTGACTGTATAAAAAACTACCTTTTGTAATATCACATTGTTTATATCATACCCTTAATTTAGGCCGGTCTGATTCTTTTAGTAGAAGCATTATCAAATTTCAAATTATCAGTAAAATGTAATGATGGTTTCTAAAAGATTATTTCTAGGTAGGTGATCTGATTTGACATCAACTCATGTCATGAGGGTCAGGACAGACTCTCAGCTCAGGTGTGAAAGCAGTTTTTAGGCATCTCACCTTTGACATTGACAATTGACATTACTAAACAAAGTTGTCAATTGGACCCTGACGTCATTATTCAAATTCAATGAATACATGCTAGTGATTGTGACTGTGAGTCATTTCTTCTCATCATTCCCACATCATCATTAGTCGATACAATTTCTTGTTGTGATTCCTGTTTTCGTATAGAAAAGTACGTATAAGCTCTTCAACTCATTTTATACTCTACTACTGCCTGCAAGAGTGCAAGACTGCAAGCAAGTTTTTATTTCATATTCATAATAACAAGTTTTTAAAAACAAAAAAGTACTTTCATTTTCATTTCACATTTTCGAATTTGGTATTTGAAATTCAATACACAGACGGAATAGATGAATTAAATAAATATAAAAATACAATTCGTCCAGTTTGTGGGAAAAATTGTAGAGCGAGCATAGTGTGTTTGTAGTGTCAAAAAATTAATATTTTGTATTGTGTAATTTGTAATTGTGAATTGGTAATAACTTTTAAACTTTTAATAAATTAGTATTAGCTCATTAATTTTACATTTGAACATTTCACGTGGTTTTGAATTGTAAGTCCATATTATTCAGTTGATTGATTGATACGAACAAAACGAACACACAGACACAACACAAAAAACAAAAGAAAGGAAACTTATTTTTAAGATTTTTGATATTTGATAATTTTTTGTTTAAAAAGTGTTAGCATTTTAAATCTTAAAAATGGCATTTCTTGGATTCGGGAATCAAATATAAAAATACAATTCGTCCAGTTTGTGGGAAAAATTGTAGAGCGAGCATAGTGTGTTTGTAGTGTCAAAAAATTAATATTTTGTATTGTGTAATTTGTAATTGTGAATTGGTAATAACTTTTAAACTTTTAATAAATTAGTATTAGCTCATTAATTTTACATTTGAACATTTCACGTGGTTTTGAATTGTAAGTCCATATTATTCAGTTGATTGATTGATACGAACAAAACGAACACACAGACACAACACAAAAAACAAAAGAAAGGAAACTTATTTTTAAGATTTTTGATATTTGATAATTTTTTGTTTAAAAAGTGTTAGCATTTTAAATCTTAAAAATGGCATTTCTTGGATTCGGGAAGAAGTCAGAGAAAGGTACGTGCAAATATGTAATAATAATAATTGATAACAACTAGATGCAATGATAAATGTAATGCGTGATTTACTTTATTTTAAGACACATCACAACTTTCCCAATTCCATTTAGTTTTTTTTATTTAATTTTGATTTTTTTGTATTCTTTATTTTTTCAGAATTAATGAAAGAAAATGAACGGGCTTTGCGGAAAGTTGGAAGAGATTTGGACCGAGAAAAGAATAAATTGGAAATGGAAGAAAAGAAATTGGTATGAGCATTTTGAATAAATTAATTTTCAACTTCAACCTTTAAACGAACGCCTTCAAATAGTTTATTTTGTTTAAATAACCCATTTATGCATTTATTCTTAATCCCATGTTAGCAATTGGAGATCAAGAAGGCTGCTAAAGAAGGAAATAATGAAGCATGTAAATTGTTAGCGAAGCAATTGGTACAGATGAGAAAAGCGAAGACTCGTACATACGCTGCTAAAGGGAAAGTAGGTCGCAAACTTGCTTGAAGAAAAGAATATTCCTTAACTATAAATATCCGAAGTTTATTAACGTATTTCGTAAATACCTTCAGCCATTTCATTTAATTTAAACCCGTTAATTTCTGTTTGACAGATACAAACCGTAGGTACAACCGCTAAAGTGATGCAAGCGAATTCAAAAATGGCAGAAGTTATGGGTGAAACAACAAAAGCCATGGGTCAAATGAATAAGATGACAAATCCTGCGAAATTGAACAAAACACTTCAAGAGTTTTCGAAAGAGTCTACCAAAATGGAGATGACGGATGAAATGAGTAAGGAATTTTTCACCTGAAGTACCGCATTACGATTTAAAGGCTATTTTTCTATATGTTATGATAATTTTTGTTTTATTTAACAGTAAACGACACATTGGATGATATATTTACGGAGTCAGGCGACGAAGAAGAAACAGACGATATCCTGAATAAGGTCTTGGATGAAATTGGCATTGAAATTTCAGGACAGGTAATCTTTTTTGCTTTACAGCCATTAACAAGCAACACTCCAATCATGTGTCTTTAAAAGACTTGAAGTATTGTGTTTGTATACACAGAGTATTTTAATTTTTTCATTTGTTTATAGTTGTCAAAAGCCCCTGCCGCAGTCACCGGAAGAATCGGCGAGTCTTCTAAGACAGCATTACCTGATGTCCCTACCGATGATGACTTGGAAGCCCAGTTGGCCCGGCTCCGAACGTAATATAAACGGATTTAAACTCTTATATATAAACGAAAATATATAATAACTCCTCCGTGTTCGAAGTAACTGTTGTGATTGCAATTTTCTTAAAAAGAAAGTCCATTTTTCGGGCTTACTACGCCCAATCGTTTCCCAGTCGTCATTGTGCTATTAAAGAAAAATTATTTTATTTTTATGTTTTCCATCCAATTTTGCCTTTAAACATTTGTAATTTTTGAATTATGTAAATTGCATTACCTAAAGAAAGTTATATGCAAAACATAAAGCAATATTACCACAACCGCAGTATCTGTATGAATTATATAAATGTAAAACCGTTGAATTACAGGGAATAATATAATGCAAAATTAAATAATTATAACTGAAGTTCCTTTTATTTTATTAATTTCATCAAAATCATAGTTTACATAGTATGAATATTCATTCAAATATAAAATTCAAAACAAAATCATTACATAAAAGGAATTAACGAAAGAAATCAATATATACTTTTGTGCAAGTCTTAGCATTTATCAACACTATCAAGCTAAGTTGCAAATTGCGATTCGACCAGTTATTAAAACTAGCAAAAACTATAGGCGTAGATGGTTCATGAATTTACAAAAAATTCTTTCCACCGGTAACTGGTAACTTTGTTAAATTATATCTGACCAGGAGTTAACTATTAAGCTTATTAAAAACTAGTTTGTGTTAGGTTTTAAAATTGTTAGTGCTGTAGTAAATTGCGGAAATGTGTCTTAGGAATTATAGCAGTAGGGTTAGCGTGAGCGTAACATTATTTAAAGTTTTTAAGCAGTATCCAGTACCGATGCAATAAGCGCAATATATATTTAACAATTTAGTGGTAACATGATTCTTTATACTGATTATAATAATTGTAATATATAGCTATAACAGCAAGCTTCGGTGATTTTTTCTAGGCAATGGCACAGGTCATCTTGTTAATTTCTTGAATTGTATTTGTATTACGGTTATAATATACGTGTGTGTATGATATTATACATGCTTAATATTGGTATATATATATATAGTAAGGTAGTTCTGTTTTAACTTTTTGTTTGATTTCAGTAATTAATATTGCTACTAATTACAATTTATACAATCATAATAGTACTAGTTAAACGATGCATAATCAGTGTCGTCATGAATTCTTGAGCTAGTCAGCAGTACTCAGCAGTAAATAACAATATTTATATTTTTGGGACGTGTGTTTTATAAAATAAAACTTTGAAGCTCAAAAAACTATGAACATTTCGCTATCACTGTTATATGTAACAATTTATACAAACGAAAGAGTTAAAATACTCTCCATAAAAATGTTTGGATGGATTAAAATCGGCTAAAATCCAAAACATTTACTTTTTTACCCCTTTTCCCTAAATGCACTTTATCGACTTCTCAGAAATTAAAATCATGAGTTGGAAAATGGAAACTTGTGAATCACTGACTGAAAGTTAATTAAAAAAGTTATTATTTTTGGAACGTAACGTATACTCAAGTGTTTTGTTGATCAATACAAGTATCTATATAATATATATAAAGATTTAAAATTCTGTGACAAGCTAAACATATAATATAGATACCCAATTTGAATACAATTAATTTCATCACAATTCATATCTCTTCTAGAAAGTAATTAATACCATAACTTCAGACTTGAGTTAAAACAGCGTTGTATATTCAGTATTTTAGAGAATACGATTGCTAGTTTTGTGAGAGTTTTCTATAATTTAGCTATGTTGTAATTAGTTGTATGTATAATAATAATAATGTGTCTTACCCGAAAACGTATCTTTTCATTGCAATAAATTTCTACGATTTAAATCTTTGGTTTAGTTCAGCAGCAAAAAAGTTTGGCATCAAGATATAATATACAGAGATACAGATCTGAAGTCATCTTAGTTTGTAGTTTAGTTATCAACTTAATTATTATATGATGTACGGGAAACTAAATGTTTTTTGTTTTTTTAATCCTGAGATTCACTTATTGTAAAACTTACCAACTACTTTTAAGTCAAAGTCAAAATTTCAATTCTGCTCGCAATACATTAAGGTTTCAACCTTCGGTGGTTTTTTTTGTTTCTTCATATGATTACTTGTGTCTACTTCAATTTACTCAAGAAATCTTATCTCAAGGTAAAATTTTATCCGTGGAATTTCTAGAAATGGTAACCATAAAATCTTGCCATGATGCTTAAATAGAATCTATTAGATGCAAGTTATTAAATAAGATTTAATGAATGTCCACTGGAATGTCGTGATCTTTGTGGAGTAGAGCAATTAGATCCACATCCAACTGGGCGAAGTCCTGTCCCAAGCATCATTACTGGGGGTGATGAAGCTGGCCTTCCGTATGGGGAAGGTGGGTTCATTCCTTGGTAGTAGGATGGTCGTCGTTGAACTCGTCTGCCTCGGCAAGGGTCATTTCGCACTAAAAATTCTTCAAGAGTTTCCCAGCCCCCTCCTATTCGGACCATTACATGAACTCCTTTCAGGAGCTGTCGGACATTCAAAATACTTACGTTAGTAATAGTTAATTCATTATGTTTTAATTAAGAGGTTGGAGTTTAATTTAATTGAATTTGAATGTAGACTTACACGAACAAAAACGGTACGACCATTGATCAAGTATTTACCCTCAGAAAGCTTTCGAAGTTTAAAGTTTCTTCTGGTTTCTTCGACGCATCGGCATGTTTGCCCAGATAGACGTGTGACTTCGTTAATCTGTGAAATCAAATTGAAAAATTAAAATCTGCTAAATAAGAGGTAAAAAATGTAAAATTGCATGCGCCATGTAATTTACTTTGACATCAAGCTCCGATGTAGGTTCTGGATCATCATTTGGATTGTTTTGATCATCATCAACTAAGAGTCCAGAATCAATGCTATCAGATAAATCTGTCTGAACTCCAAGTTCAGATGTCGTTTTTGACATGATGATAGGATTTTCTTTGTTATCATCGGACATCTCACTTCCAAAACTATTTCGGCTTCCACACTCAAATTGGCTTTGATTATCATTGTCACTTTGACTATGCACGAGAGTTCCGTTGCTGATCTTATCTGGATCGTCTTTCCCTTCACTGTCGATTTCATGTTCCATTGCTACTAAAGCTGGGGGATCAATACCGTATTTCATTGACAATCGGCCAACTTCCATGAGACAAATTAAGACGCTTCGAATATCCCCATGGCTCACTGAAAATAAGCATTTTTTTGTATATCTAAGATTTTTGTCCGCATGTATATGTGTTTAAGTCGGGAAATGTTTAAAAGTATCGTAAATTTTACCTAAATCATTAGTTTCAAATCGAAGATTTGGGTGAACCCCTAAATCTCTGCAGAAGTTTAAGAAAATTGCCACATTGTCCCTTGCAAAAAATGATCCTGGACGAGCATTAGGACGAATCCTTCCAATGATTCTCGGCCTGACCTAAAAGTTAAAAATTGTCAATAGTAGTTAGATCAAAGTCAACCGTAAAGTTTTTCGCCCTACTAATCTACAATTCTTAGCACAAAATTCCAATCAATTACCTTTGCTTCGCTAACTGCAGCAGCTTTCCGTTCAATTAATTTCGCTAGCTGACAAAGAATTACACCTGTTTCAAGCATTTCTAGGAAATTAGCTGGGCAAACGTTTACACCTGCAAATTATAGCCGAAGTAAACAACAAATTTTAAATTTGAACAAGAATTTCATTAGTCAACTTAAAAAGTAAAACAACTGAACTCCCATATTATTAGCATTACCTAAAATTCCACTCATCCAATCGGATAAATCATGAGCCAAAGGTAACAAAGATCGTTCCTGATTCCATAAAATTCTCTCATGAAAAAGGTAAAGTTGTTCATCTTCCGTCTGAGGAAAACTAGGAGCTTGACGATTTCTTTCAAAAATAGAAACTGGACATGTCCCACTCATAGGTGACATAAGAGGACTAACACTTCTCCGTCGAGACATCATTGGACTGTCAGTAATAGAAATTTTCAAGTCTAAATCCTTCTGTCCTAAATTGAAGGACCGGCGACGTACAAGGAAGTCCATATTGACCAACTGACAGTTAATAACTTGATATATCTGAAAAGTTAAATAGAATCAAAACCTGATTTTAACTTTTAAAAAAAACACCTACTCCCAAAAGACCAAGACTTTTAACTTCTTGAACTTTTCAACCTATATTGAAAATTTCTAAAAGTTTAAGGATGTTGAGTCCTCAAAATCTCATATGAAAATGAATAATCTCATGATTTTAGCCTCTTGTATATTATACTCCTACATATTCATGCAAAAAACAATGCTAATACTAATAAGCTAAAGTAAATCACACAAAGCTAAAAAACTCTTCACATATAATAAATGTATGTACACCTGGTATATGCACAATCTGTACACAATAAATTACTTACTACAATGTACAACATAACAGAAAGTTCATTAATTACTTCTTAACTATATGGATGAATGAATTACATAGAACATAAGAGCTAAACTATAATGTAATAATAATTCGCACTATGCATCATAAACAATAAAGGGCACATTCAACAATGCTAAAACAGAATATGGACATTAGAACAACACACATACTATTTAAACAAATCCTGATTAACTAAAACTCAATCTTTTTAATCGGACTGACCATGACTAATACTAATAACCTGTCTAGATTTTCTAAAGAAAAAACTTGTTACTACGTCCACCTAAACAAAATATCTACATTGATTTAGTTCATGCAATATTTTTACTTATTGTTAGCCGGACCGATGCATCTGCATTTCAAGTTATGAATTCTTTCATATAGTTGATAGTGTGAAGATTGTTCGTAATAAGTTACAGTATTATTAGGCAAAGGTAGGAGGATAACACAAAAACCATCATTTGTTACAATTGTAAATCAACCATTAAGACAAACATGGAATAATCAATGCCAAATGTCTATAAAACCGTAGGCGTTTTGACACTTTTGCAACTCTATCCACTTGTTATATTTCCATTTGTAAGTGAAGATGATTTTGTCTAAGACCAAGTTACGTATTATCCCTATTTTTTTAAGAAAGAAGTTTTTTAACTAGCTACGTATCATCAAATTTAATGAGAATTTAGACAATTTATGAAGTCATAATATTTTTATTTAAGCTGATAAGTCCTTGTTAGATTTTATATCTAATTTAAGTACGGTAGGGGGTAATTTAGTTTTATTTATAGTAGTGGGTGTACAATAGTATGCATGCTGTTTTCACACAATATACTAAATAAATAATTATCTTCAGTAGCTCGCTGTCGCTATACAGGAAAAATGGCTAAAAAATTATATCGAATTGTCTCATCAGATTGCTCAGTTTTTGATGAAATTGTTTTTCCACATTTACTAATAATAATTTAATGATTTATTTAGACCGACTTATTGATTAAGTTGTTTTTTAATTAATATCTATTAAAACCTTTTACTACTTTGTTTCTAAATCATTTTCTCGAAATAAGAAAACTACTTGATTTTAGCCAAAATCCCTAAAATGAGATATTAAGCACTATTAAGCACATTTCAATGAAGACAAATAATTGTATAAAGAAATTTGGCATAAAAATTAAAGTCACACATTGCCATTTCCAATAATATTTCTAAATTTTAAGTGAGTTTCAAAAAGCTTACCTGGTAGCCTTTAATATAGATTCCTGAATCTTATGTTTAGTTTCTCTGAATACCCAAAGTATATTTTGCCAAGTGTTTTTTAACCTTGACGTTGACTTTAAATCAAATCTTCTTGTTTTACATATATTATCCCCGAATTAATATTTAGTTCCAGTGTGTATCTCTTATTATATTATATCCATGCCTTGATTACTTTAAAATCTTTTGAGACTTGATTGATTAACAGATAAAAATATCTGATTGATTTTCTTCGCAACTCAACACGTCAATCAATTATTAGAAATACTCAACATTAATCCGACACATCTCTTCTGTCCTTCTCCCAAAATGGAATTAATATTTAAATTTGAAATGTAACGTTATATCTTCTTCTTGTCATACACGATTAGAGCATTTTATAAGTTCGAAATAAAAAATTTTATGCTTTTGCATTTTGCACTTATATCCAATGGACTGGAACGACAAAGTTTCAGATTACGTAAATTCATATAACAAACAGCTTCA
>JAQGAA010001671.1:0-14873 GCA_034696425.1 Isotoma viridis | reverse complement strand
TATAACCTTTGACCTAAAATTATAAGTTTTAAGTTATAAGTACTCACAGTTTGTGCAAATGAAACCAGTACTTAAAAGTTAAATCAAAATTTAATTATTCTTATTTTGTGAACTAAATAAGGTAGTTCATATCGGTAATATAGAATTAACCGGAGAACATTTCTTGTATCCTCATTAAATTCTGTGCAAATATCTCCGTTAATTTAAATTCATGAAGGCAGTTGGTATTATGAAATTGGATTGGATCCATTCAGATGGGGTTTTCAAAATTTCTAACGCCAAAAGTTTTAATGTCCTTTTTTGTATTTGTATCTTTATTGTATTTTCCAATTCATTGGTGACATAAAGATTCCGAACGGATTTATTAATATGGGTCGAGAAGCCAATACCACTTTATGTGCCCCATGAGCTTGAAAAATTGAAGTAAAATAATAAGCACGAATAACAGCACAAAGGAAGCTTTTTTTTGGAAAGCACACTTTAGAATTAATTAAAGGACTAGAGTCTGAAACGCACTTTTTTATAAATCTTCAAAAAGTACTATTCTTTGAAAGTGGATCTCATATGTATATTAAAAAATATTCTAAAATTAGTTTTTGAAAACTGTTTCCAATATTCCAATAAAATTCTAATTTCAGATTTGTTCTGTAAGGTTTTCCATAAGTAATTTAAAAATAGCTTTTTTTAATTAATTTTAAATCAGTTTTAAAACAATTTTCAAAAATACTTTTAAAATCAGTTCTAAAATTATTTTTAGAATCCATTCCTTTTTTAAATGTTTTCCACAATCGTTTTCAAGAATATTAAATTTTTCAAGAATATTAAATTATCATTATATATCGTTTTTATTTTAGGAAGTTTCCAAAAATGTTTCAAAACTTCATTCTTAAAATGCTCAAAAAATGTATTTTCTAAATGTTTTCTAAAATTTCTAAATTGACTTCGAAACATGTTTTCTAAAATCGATTTCTGAGATTTTTCTAAAACCATTTTGTGAAATATATAAAAACTTAAATTAAAAAAATAGTTCTTAAAATTGCTTTAAAAAATTATGCCTAAAAATGGTTTTAATAATCGTTTGCAGAAAAGTTTTAAAAGTAAATTTCAAAAACAGTTTCAAATTCTTCCAAACATCGTTTCCAAAAATTAATGGCGTATGTACATGGAACTCTTCGACACACAAAATATCCTGTATATGATTCGAATTGCTTCGGAGATTTTTTAAAATTGCAGTGACCGAACTAGGGTATTTTTTTGTTTTTTATCCAAGCAGTACAAATCGTATACAGTTTTGGCTCTGCATATGTGTCATGTTTTTAACTACGTGATTTAGTCCTTATTACAGCGTTTTATATACATTTCGAAAATTTTTGGACAAATTCAATTAGACTGATGCATTTCTGTACAAACCCTCGTAAATTTTGAGGGTTTACACCGTATTTTACCCAATGACTTATAAAATTTATAAGTGAGACTTAAAATTATAATTTTAAGTTAAGTTGGGATGGTTACTCGACTTATAACTTATAATTATAAGTTTTAAGTTATAAGTCGTTGTTATAAGTTACTGCACTAACTGCCTATTATTATGTTTTCTCCGTTCTCAAGTCGACCATTCTATCTGTATAACTACTCTGTGCAACAATGCAAGTGAAGCAGAAACAAAAACAACGCCAGAAACCAATGGCCAGAGCGCAGAGAAGTATACGAATTTTTGTGGACGCTTTGACTCCTTTGTCGGCGAAATCTGCTACGTGTGTGGTCTGCTGAACTCATATTATTGTCATCTTATATGCATGCTAATAAACGCTAAGGCCCTTTTTCGCCTTTCAGCAGTCTTACTTTGTACTTCCTTGTGAACGGATTGAGTAGAAAAAATTTCGAATTAATTAGTTTGGATTTTTATTCTTTAAAACATTGGTATTTCAAGGTTGAAAATTGCAAATTTAAAATTAATTGTGGTAAGCATTAATTAACTTAAGATATATTTACATATTAACAAACCATTATTCAATATTATTAAGGATTAATTACTTTATAATTAAAATTAAAAACTTTCGGAAAGAAGTTCATTTCACACATTCGTCATTCAGAAATATGAAATACAAATTATTACACGCAGTTGAATAATTATTATGTAATCTTTGTGTGTCATAATCTCATAATTAATTTACATAAATAAGCAATTCGAGTTGGTGACAAATTATAACATAACATAAAATTATGAGCAAAGAATAACGAAACGTTTCAAATTTTTATTTTAACAGGTTTTACTCATCACAGGTAATTTTTCTGCCAAGGGTCACCCTATTATTCCGGCCTGCCCCCTCCCCCTAATTACTACTGGTGTTGCGGCGCTCAGCTGGTCGCAGCAGTTGCTGCTTGTGGGTGGACTAAATCCTTCCTGTCACGCCTGGGTCCTGCAGCAGCTTATCTATCTTCCTACTCACACTCACGAAGGAATTTTACAAAATAAATTGATGCAACCACTTTGAAAATTTTGAAGGTAAGACTAATTAAGAGTTTTAAGGAATGCTATTTTATGTTTTAGTCGTTTCAGAATTTTGTTTATTTAACGAATATACTAGCAAATCCAATCATATGAAGTGAAAAGTGCATAGAATGACGATAAAATCACATAATCCATGGATCCATGTTATTGAGGTAGATTTAGCATAGCCAGGTACGATACAGGTCGTAAAACTTTGAAATGTCAGAATTACAAGCAATCTGGGAAAAAGTTTGATCGTTTAGTTTAAGTTTAATGTGAAGGATTGAATTGAATCACGGTTAAATTGTTTTAATTGTAGAAGGGGGGTCTTCGAAGTTTTAAAATTTAAATTACTATTAATCGTTAGGCGTGAAATATTCTTGATAATTGTTTTAAAAGCGAGTCAACCGAGGCATAGTCGTATGGACAGTCAGGGTTAGGAAAGTCATGCATAATAGCATAATGCATTACCTACTAAAGATTTAATTTCTGAGATTTCAATAGCTTTTATTTCAGTTTTAGAATTTTATGACCTTCAGTGTGCAATACTGAACATTTTATTTTATGTTTATGTTCATTTCCATTTCCACATTTCGAACAAATATTTCTGTGAATGTCTTGTAAACGTAATTAATTTTATTTAACTTCATGTGACGGTATAAAAGAAACTTAGTTTGTCACAGTCACGGTCTTTTGAGGGTAATAAATAATTGATGATGCTTGATCTTTTGACAAGCACAAGCGTGGGTTTCGATGACTTTTCTAATTTTCCACGATGGATTACAGGTTGTTCCAAGTGAATTAGGGATTGACGAACTTTTCTGTAAGACATCATAGCATAAAATGCATCCTCCGTAGTTGCAGCGTCGTGGACATCTCAAAAAAAAACAATTTCAAACATGGGTTCCTTTATAAGTGAATCAATTCCGCATATATTTCTTACAAGGCGGCTGCCTGATTGTGAGCAGTTATCATTATATGATGTTGAAGCATATTTACTGGAATTATTGAATTCTGCAACACTCCAATCAAATGATTTGCTCAGAATCAAAATTCCGAAGACAATAAGCATGTTTGAAAAGTGGATTCCGCTTCAAAAACAACTTCAAAGTCCCGATTCGGATCAAACTATCAACAGTATATCTACAACATTGAGGAACATGAACAATGGAGATATGATTGCAATGTACATACGAGCTCAAAATGCGGGGTTTATTTTATCTATTCCTGCACACAATTGTGAAAATGAAATTAATGATGACATCGTAATTTCGTCCTTTCAAGCTTCTCCGAGCTCAGAATCAGTTATGTCAGCTCCAGGTGACATGGTAGCTAAGTTTCCGGAAATAGCTGTTAGGATAAATACACGAGAACTACTTCAATCCCATGCATTTATAAAACAACTGATTTACATTACGAAGAACACAATTGAGAAGGCTCGTCCAAAAACTACCAAGGCTGGACATGCATTTGATGAAATTAGAGACGTGATTGACCCAATGTTTATTATAAACTGGGCGATTCCTTCGCTGTCCAACGGTCTGTCACAGATTTCAGATGAATTTCCTAAGATCTTCAAGAAGGTACGTGATGATGTTATCTTGGGCCCTAGAGAGAATTTACCGTTTAGGCGATCAGGCCTATGGTTGACGGTAAAGGTAGCTTTGCAGTTAAGCCTCATTCTTGAGCTGGGAGAGCAGTGTGGAACTCTAGCTTATAAAATGACAATGATCAATGCAATGCATGAAACCTTAAAGAGATTTAATGAGGCTTGTAAAGAAGAGTGGGATTTGAAAATGCAGATGATGGCAAAAATTGCTCGTCGAATGGAAAAGTTGAAGGTTTTATTTTCAAAACTATGCGAGCCACATGAACACTTCCAGTTGTTTCAAAATCTCGTCAATATTCAGATTCAGGAAACCACTTGCACATTAGAAGCAGTTAGGGAGCAAATGGACGAACAATGGACTTTAATTACTGAAAATGAAACCTCAACACCAAAAATAGATCGAAGCCCTGACCAGCTTCTTCGAGACACTCACCAAGATCTTAAAAACCTTAACTTGCACGTTCAAAATAGGCAGTTGGAAGAAAAATCAACTAAAGCTGAAAATGAATTTAATGTTTCAGTTCCATCCTGTCCTAATCGGTTAAAGTTCAACAACAGTTTAACCCTTCACTTCTCATCTACTTTCATAAATCTTGACTTTGAACTATGGGATTTAGAAACACAGGTTCGGGGCAATCTTATTCAATACCAATCGGAAGTATTTTCTGAGAAAATCCGAAAGATTATTTTATCATACTCAGGTACAGCCCTTAGTCATTATAACAATGATCCTGTTTCTTTAAGCCGAATGGCTCTGACAATTATTAAGCTCGTCAAAGTATTAGATCAAATAGCTGTGGCAAATTATCCAACTTTATCCCAACATAAATCTGGTGTGGATATTAAGGTTATCCAAGACTTGCTCTTGTCTTCAAAATCTGAAATGATCCTTTCACACGACCTTGAGAACTACTTTAAGGCAAGAGATCAGTGTGCGATGTACCCGTCATTACTAGACGAAGCTTCCCCATCCTCGAATTCTTTCTCAGTTAGATTTGCTTATGGCTCGGAAGTTATGAGAAATTTGAGGAAAAACATATTGGTCGAAGCTGAGCATAAAATTGAAGCGAAAAAGCAAGAAGTGCGACGAGTTAGACAAGAGTGCAGAGATCTTAGGTACAGAATCAATTTACTTGTTCATACATACCGATATGATTCTTATAAAGAATGCATGGTTCATGGTTCATGCCATAAGTGTGATCTAGAATCAGAGCTCAGGTCAAAAAAAGTATCAGTAACTCCCTATGAAAGACCTTTACCATCAAATGAGAATAATCAATTTGCTGTTGTATTTGAATTATTAATTCCTACAGCAATCACTTGCCTTAGAGACATGCTTCATTTTTTGAGGATAGATATTTGCAAGGGAAGTGTGCCATTTGCTAGTAGCAGTTCAATTTGCAAAAATTGGGAAAATTACTCTCAAATTAGTAACTTCTATAACGGCACCATTGACATAGTACACCTTGGATCAAGTTCTAGACCTATTTTGGAGACTCATCATTCCAATTTCTCCAGAGACGTCGATATTCATTCGGATGAAGATTATATTTTGAATAATGGAATGAATTGTCATTTTTATGGATCGTCAAAAATTTCATCGACAATGTTAAAGGACCTTTGCACTTTCAAAATCAGTCAAAATGAACAGCAATACAAGACAATGCAATGGGGGGTCAATAGAACGACTCATACTTGCAACGGAGTCTTAGCTAGACAGTACGAGTGCCCAATGAATTTAAGACTAGCTGAGTTCCTACAGTTCGGATCACTTCGAGCAGGCCATAAATTGCAATATAGGAATATTATTAGGTCTATTGTGAATGGGAAGCTATCACTAAAAGCGGAAGCTGTATTTGTGCTACTGAGTCAAGCTCAATGGGAAGCTGGGCCCCCGTCAGATACATACTTAAGGGAGTCTCATGAAGATTTTTCAGAATCCAGATTTGCTGAAGAAGTACTCAAGATTCTAGATGACAAGTTTGCTTCCAACAAGAAAAGCTGGAGTGAACCTTACACACTCATCAATCTTATTGGAATTACAACGAGATTGCTAGAATTAGTTGGTGATTCTCAGCTTAGAATGCGTATATTGAATGTTTTGCGTAAAAGTAGGAGAATCGCTGATAGTTGGATAGATACTATAACTGATTTGATTGACAAGTCTTTCAAAGCACCCGAGGAAGCTAAAAATCAATTGAAATCAAAACTTGTGGATGCAGCTTTAGCATTGGCAATGAGTTATCATGTCAGCCCTGAGTTCGTAAACAAAATAGTTTCAAATTCAGAAGATATTTTTTTGTGGCTGAAGGCATCCTCTACTATAAATGATCACACCCATAAACTGGACCATACCCGGTGTATTTTGTACCTTTCACCGGTTAGAAAAGTACTTCTCCGTTTGTCAACAAATATAGGAATTCGTCTGCAAAATCAAATTGACATAATTTCTTCTACAAATAACTTCAAAATATTTCAAGATTTTACTCAATTTCGATGGAGAGATGCTAGATCTTTCAAAGTTGGCTGGAATAAGTGTTTGGAGCCTTGTGAGCAAATATATGAATGCAAGAAAGTCATTTCAGGAGACGGAACCACCCACGTAATTCACATCGATGTGATTTTGGGAAGGTTTCTCGTGGATGGTTGTCCCCTTGGAAAACTACCTGATGAAATTTTGGAACATCAAGATTATCTACGGGTGTTTCGGAAAGCAGATTTTAATGTTCAACCTGATTCCCAAAAAGTTTTTACCACAACTTCGATTTACCACGAATGCATTTACAGCTTTCAAATTACAAACAATCAGCTCATCGTGAAAGAGGAACGAAATTTGCCGAATGGTACTCTAAGGAAATTGGAACTATTATCACATACCCTATTACAAAGTAAATTGCCCATTTCTTTGATCGAGAACTTTAGTCATTGGTGGGATGTTTCGCAAGAAGTCATCAACTTCCGACCAAAATCTTTCGAAGATGCTCATTTTGCTGAAGATGAATCAATTCGATACAGATTAGTCCTGGACGACATGACCCTGGAAAAATTCAACTCAAATCGGCTTTTGATTTCTTTAACGAGTTCGAGTTTCTTAAGTTTAACTAAAACTTTGCAGCTAATTGAACTGCCAACGCACATTCATATCTGGATTGATAAGACCAACTCAGAATCGGTTGAAGTGGATTTAACAAGATTGCAGCTGAAGTTCATTCTGGATGGGAATATTCTTCAATCTCACGAATTCCCTGGAATGAGAGTAAGTCAAAATCAAAATTTGGGAACGCTAGTAGGACTCAAGAACAAAGTCGTGTTGGAGGGACAGCGGATTTCCAGATCGTTTGATCCATCTCGAAAGGTTGTGCTTCCTCATGGAAATTTTCGTATCGTAAAGGGACTCTGTCACCACCAAGCTGTTGAAATTGGCCTGTCCTCTCTTCGATCTCCTAGATATTTTGTGTATGATGTTGATCAGCGATTTAAAATTTTAAAAGCTGGTCGTAATCATTCATCTTGGCTCTATCTAGCAGCCCTTCATGCAGCTACAACGTCACCGCTACCAGATTTATTTACGAATGTTAAAGGAACGGAAATGGCTTTCCAGATCTTGCAGCAAGCTCGGATCTGGTCTTATGAGCCTTACGATGAAGAATCAAAAGCGACTTTGCTAAGAATTTCAAGTCTTTCACCAAGAAGGTCATTTTACCCGAATCATTTGAAATTGATGCAACGAATTACATGGCCAGAAAATTTGCCTCCTTCAGCAGCTCACGAAGGTTTTGAATTAATTGTGGAAAAACTGGAATCAGATTCAAAACGTCTGAAAAATGTTTTCTGTAGTGGGACGGGAAGAAATGATGGAATTAACAAAAACCTCAATCAACGAGAACTCGTAATTAAGCATTACTGGAAGCAATTAGAGCTGGAGAATGACCTTAGTAAAGTTTCAAGTATTTTTTATCCAGAATTACAATCGTCATGTCCAGTCACAACTAATCACTCCCGGATTAGTATTTACCACGGGGTACCAGATAATGTTCGACTGATTGCTGACCTGTGTCATAACTTGAAACATCACTTTACTGAACCAAGTGTGAAGGGTTTATTGATAACCTTTGCAAGTCTTGAAGGAGAGTCTCAGCTTGGTCGTGATGGATCTTTGCTCAAAGTAGGAAATATATTGGAATGGTTGGAAATTGATTTCCGAAATAAGTGGTTTGACCTGTATTCAAATGCTCTCCGGGTAAAAAGAAACAATTTGCCTCGAGAATGGACATTGCTTATGTGTACGTTAGCTTTTAATGATATGCCACTGAACCAGCTTTTGATCCTTCATGCTGTTGCTACTCATCCCCACGTTTTCCCACAAGTCCCAAGTTGTCCATTTTACGACTGTCCCAGCGAAACTTTTAATATGAGTACAATTTTAAATATTCTCAACGCTGAAAAAATACCATCTTCAATTTCTCCTGGCTGGTATTCCACTGAGCGACAATACCTTGAAGCTGAAAGCAAATATGCTAGAGAGGCAACTGAAGAAGTGGAAAGGTATTCTGAAGAAGTCCAAGGTTCGTGGCAAAGGCAAATAGACAGTGATATCCACACTGTGTGTACATTGAGTAGCAAATACTCTTCAAAAGTCAATCTATCCGGTGCACTCAAAAAAATAAATAACAAATTTCAGCAATGGTGGGATAATCGACTGTTAGTTAAGTTTCTCACCGAAGTTGAGCAACGACTGACTTTGATCACAGGAGGAGTCGAACCACATATCAGTTGCTGGAATAATCCCGGAGGAATAAAACAATGCGATCGAACTACGTCATATCAGATCGATTTTGAGCATCTATTGCTGAATCAAGATTTGCAAAATTGGTTGATGAACTTAAGTAAATATGAGTTGTCTAAATTGAAAATCACTACAGAGAAATTCAATGCACAAAACTTTGAAAAAGAGTTGAATACTATAGCATTGAAAAGTAAATCGATTTGGGATGACGTAATCAGCATAATGACTCCATCCGAAAGTAATGCTTTGATTGCATCAGGTCTGTATCCTCGATTGACACCATCAACTTTATTCTCAATGCTACTTGACAAATCTTGTGCCAAAGACTCTGCCAAGGAGTTGTGTAAGAAAAATATAGTCGCAATTGGAGTTCTCTGGAGTATGGAGCAGCGTTTAATTCGATGTTTGATGTACAATCATGCTGGAAAGTCGATGGAAATCGCTCTGAAAAGAGAATTAAAAACAAGGGGACATGAAGAATGGTCACCGTATGATTACCCTGGATGGCTTTTGCTCGAGTTGGAAATGAATATGATGATTCGCCCAGTTCAGTTTAGAGTAGCAATGGAAATGATGAGCCCAAAAAGTGGAGGAAATAGTGTCATGCAATTGAATATGGGAGAAGGAAAGACATCTCTTATAGTACCCATGCTAGCTATTGAACTTGCGGATTGTCAGCAGATTTGTCGGGTTACAGTCATCAAATCCATCTTTGAGACAAATCTCAATTCTTTGAGACACACTCTCGGGGGGCTGCTAAATCAACGAATTTATACGGTACCTTGTAGAAGAGACCTTCAAATGGGGCTTAGTGAAACGGAAACTATGTCCTTGATATATGAAGAATGTAAGCAGAAAAGAGGTGTCATTGTGACGTTGCCTGAGTACAGGTTGTCATTTCAGCTAAAAGGTTACGAGTTGGCTAGGAAAGGCCACAGTGATCTCGCCCAATCTTTCCTAGGCATTCAGAATATGCTTAACAAAGACTGCAGGGATATTCTCGATGAATCTGATGAAATTCTCAGCGTTAAATATCAATTGGTTTATACTGTGGGGGATCAGATTGCCATTGGGGGAGGAGGAATGCGTTGGATCGTTGCTCAACATTTGTTGAAAATTTTGCCAAAAAGGATGCAAGACTTACGAGATCAATTTGGAGAGGAAGTAGTTGAGATTGAGGACAATCCAACTAATGATAACATTGATGATAGTATTAATACAAATCCAGCGGTATTTCCTCCTTGCCGTTTGCTGCAGAAAAACAAATATGCAGTTCTGATTACAATGTTGGCCGATGATTTCCTTGACGGTGAATTGATGAGCAACTTTCCACCAATTAAGGCAGAAGGGCGAGACTTGATCAAGAAATTCTTGATTGCTGGCCCTGATTCAATGACTGCAGTCGAACATGAAACTGCTCTGAACATATTTGAAGACGACATCAAGAATTTAGAGATCGTATTGATTCTAGCTGGCTACCTACGATTTGAAGTGCTTCAAGTAGCTTTGGGTAAGCGATGGCGAGTAAACTACGGAGTCAATGTTAACGGACTTCGAAAAATGGCTGTTCCATTCAAGGCTAAGGATGTTGCAAGCGAGAGAACGGAATTTGGTCATCCAGATGTTGCTATCATTCTAACACAACTTAGCTACTACTACTCTGGGCTTACAGATGAGCAGCTCGACGAATGTTTCGATATTTTGAAAAATCGTCATCTCAACCCCTTTGATGAATACGCCTCGTGGATTCATAAGATTCCTGATAATCAAGTCGATGACTCAGTCCGAAGTTATACAGGGATTAACCTTGCAGATTATGACCAACGAACCCAACACTTATATCCCATGCTTCGGAAGGTAATGGCAGTTATTGATTTTTGGCTATCGAATATAGTATTTCCTAAAGAGTCAAAGCAGTTTCCCGGAAAGATGACTTGCACAGCATGGGATCTTTGCTCCCAAAATCAAAAGCTTCTTACAACTGGATTCAGTGGAACAAATGACTCATCCAATCTACTTCCCTTGCCAATTAATCAAAACGATTTGGATGAGTTGAAAAATACTAATCAAAAGTTGTCAGACACTCTCCTGAAGCAAGAAAATAATTTCTATCGTTTCCTTCCCCGTGGCATGAAATCTAAAGATATCCTAATTAAATTAAGCGAAGAAAAATTTAAAGTACTTTTAGATTGTGGAGCGTTGATGCTAGACCTGAGTAACGAAAAAGTTGCTGAAACTTGGCTTGAAATTGATCAGTCAATTCAAGCTGTGGTCTACTTCAATAAGAAAAACGTTCTAACCGTGAAATCCAGACAGGGAGTCGACTGCAATTTTGAACTGTCATCTTTCCGAGAACGACTGGACAATTGTGCGGTCTACCTTGATGACGAACATACTCGGGGAACTGATCTCAGATTCCCTCGAGGTTCACGAGCTTGTGTTACAATTGGAGCTGGTCTAACGAGAGATAAAATGGTCCAGGCTTGCATGAGGATGCGGCTTCTTGGACAAGGACACACTGTCACATTCTGGGCATCGCAAGAAGCTCATAATAAAATCCGTGATATCACTGGATGTGGAGAGGAATGTGGATCTAAAGATGTTTTGAAATGGGTGGAACACAACAGTACAGAGTTTCAAAACGAGGGACTGATATACTGGACTGCTTCAGCTGTCAATTACTGCCAGAAACTGGGGGCAGAATCAATATTCAGTTTGGACAGAGACAGAGACTTTAAAAAGCTGGGAGACCAATGCTCGGAAGATGAAGTGATTTCGTTAAGGGAAATGTATGGCCATCTTCGAATGGAGTCTCTTTTTGTCAAGATTATCAGTACGTGGTTTCAAGCTGCCAAAAATGCTTTAATTAGAAAAAATGACCGGAAAAGTTTGACAGGAGATGCCGCCAGATTGTTTTCCAACACTGAAGTTAAGGTAATTGAAAGATGCACAAGATTTATTCCAGATAAGACCCACTTCACACAACTGCTGGACGAAGAACAGGAAAAAGAACTGGAAAACGAAAAAGAAGCAGAGAAAGAATTTGTCCGGCCTTCCTGTGCCAAACCTCTTAATCATTTTATTGATCCCAATGTTCGGTTAGCAGTTCTTCATGGAGATATCCAGAAGTACAACACAACCCATTCAATGAAACCACTACCTTGCGCATTTGAAGGTACCACTGCTTGGATACATATGCAAGTTAATTGTTGGGGTCAAAACATTTTTGTCACTCAAGATTTTATCAATACAATTGAATCTGATACATCATCAAATCTGGTTGACGCATTTTTAAAATCTTCGGAATGGATTGTGAGCATGAAAAACAAGGAAGGAAATATCTCGCTTTTAGTAATAAGCCCTTACGAAGCGAATAGTTTTATCTCATCCTTTAGAAATGGCGAGTTCAGATCAACTCTACACATTTTTGCTCCCCGATGCCTTCCTGGACAAAGGATTTTGATCAATGATCAAGGGATCTGCGTTCCTCCGTCTACCTCAATACAAGAGATCGAAAATGAATTATTAGCTCCACTTCATTTGTTTTCAGGAACCCTGTATTTTGATAGTAACGAAGAAGAGCAAGCGTCATCAGATTTCTTAGGAATACTCCCACGACCTTGGGAAGAAGACAAAAAAGAAGCCTTTGAAAAGGGATTTATAGGAAATAATGGATTTCTCAAACCTGAAGCCCGCTCTCTTGTGCATTCCAACATTAAAATGAATGCATTTCAAAATAATCCTGAGGAGATGATGAAGATCATTCTCCAGATCCGGCACGAAAGGTATATTCCTCCTAAATCAAATGTAGCTACGTTGACCTTGGATGGGAAGCGGACTTATTAATACATGTATGCTGACTATTTAAATGTAATGTAATGTAGGTGCGTTTTAAAAATAATTTGACATTTACATAAAAGCTTAATTTGTATTTCATCGAATTTAGTATTAAATCTTAATGTTGTTTTCACAGGACAGCCAGTGCCAGCCTTCCAGCGTAATTAAATAATAGGATGTGCAAAAATTAATTAATTTTACCCGGTGTACGGAATGTAGTAAAAGATAAAATTTGTGGTAAAGACGAAGTAGCACGGACCCACGGAAAACATCAATATAGCAGGATTTAATTTTTTTTTTATTCATAATTTGATGATTTGATTCTTTCTGATAATTTCTTTGATTTTTGGATTCTTTGTATTTCCAATTCGACATAACTAATTGAACTTAAAGTTTATATTGGAAATATTCCTTCCTGTATTAATAATACTCACAATTTAATAAGCGTAAATGCTTCTCATTCTTTGTCCTTTATGACTTGGTGATTATAATAATAAACGAAATTATTCGGCAAAAATTATTCGCATTTTTTTGTAACTTACTATTACATGTTATTTTTTTACTAATTTTCTATCCATCTCGCCTTTATACTAATGGCTATTATAATTGAAAATCAATGATTCACGGTTACTGATGTAAGATGTACATTAATTCAAAATATGAATCGGTAAACTAAAAGTTATAATAAATGTCACCATCCAATTTCCCGATATTATAAGCCCTTCGATGCTTTATGTTGTATTTTGTTTGATCAGCATTTGTACACGTGTCCACGTGTCGGGTGTTTCATTTGATATTCGAAGGTTGGTGTTATCATTATGGCTTGCAAGCATTAACTCAAAAAAGAATATCGGCCTCACTCTAGAGTCTAGAGTCTAGATTACGTGAATTGTATTGTCCCCGTAAAACTGCACACTACATAAAAGAATTCATACATTTTTGTTAATTAACATGTTTGGATTATGTTTAAATTGATAAAGTGTCGCTTTTATTTGCATGAATGTTAGATACTTTAGGTATAGGTAAAGCTATTAGATTCAATATTAGAACCTCTCTACGGAGTAAAGGTAAAGCTCCAAGGTTAGCAAAATAAAAGCGTTCATAAGTTTTCCAAAAATCGGTTATTCAAAAGAATCGCTTCGAATATTAAATTAGAGAATCATTATCTGTAATGAAATTGACATTTTTAGTTATCATTTCATTTCTTTCATCAATCCCATATGTATTTGCACTTTTTTGTGTAACTTTACTAAACATTAGTGCAAATAGATTTTTAGTTGAACTTGAACTGTAAACGTAATATGTAGTCCATCGATTTTCTTCCAGTCCTTTCAGCTTCTAGTAAGTATTAATCTCGAGTGTATTTCAACAAGTTGTAGTACCACCACTGTGCACTACTACGATCTCAAACATATATCTCATTTCCGTTGAGTCACCAACGTACGTATCACACATTTTTGTATGAAAAACCTTGCATTTGCATGATAACTAGTTGCATTAAATAAAGACATTATCATTGTATTTCATATGTCACTCATTATTTGCCATAATGCAGTCAATCTTCAAATATCAAATGTGGCACGTGTACAAGTACAATGATATTGCCTGTCAGCTTAAAAAAAACCTTCGGAAAATGCTTATCAGTTTTAAGAGCCTGCTAAAAAGAAACAATAATGCTTCAACAATCTGCACACGCAACACGTGTAGCTAAATTGAGTCAGGTTTTAGAATAAAAGCCGATTGCATTTTGCAATTTTACTTCATATCCTCCTTAAAGTGAAAATAGATGTACAAGATTAAATAAAGCATCAGTTAAAATCGTAAATGAACTACAAAAAGGACATAAACTAAAAACTAAGGTAATAAATTTCTTAGATTAGTAATAAAATAGAATTTTATTTTAATCGTATTCATCTATATCTTAAAAATTGTTTAACATTTTGCCTACGTCCGGTAATATGAAAATATTTAAAGTTCAATTGTCTTAGCGAATTTCGTATTTAATAAGAAGTGTAGAGAATGAAAAATATAAATAAACTATCTCAACAGTATACCAAAGTATCGCTAGACCTACTTTAAATACATTTTTGAGATGTACAATCAAAAAGAAGTATTTTAAGCATGGGTACTTAAAAAGGGCCCTTGAAGGG
>JAQGAA010001670.1:0-14874 GCA_034696425.1 Isotoma viridis | reverse complement strand
AGATTATTCCAAAGACGAACACTGTAATATTGAACAGAATTCTCAAAAATGGAAGTACGATGACTTGACACAGTGCAGATTTGGGAAACGAAATTCCATACGACAAGTATTATCGATATTAAACATACACTTAATGAAAATATAGTTCGAGAACTGAAGACACTGAGGTTATGTTTGTAAATTAGTATAGAGACAGACAGAGAGATCCATTTACCTAGTAAGAAACGGTTTAGCATAAGCATTCACTCACAGGTCACTAATAATTTGTCAAGCAAGGCCAGAAAATATTCAAATGCAGATTTAATTTCTAATAAATTTTTAAGCTGCATAGTCTAGTAGTCAAAACACAAGTGACCCACCTTGAATACCATTTTTTTCCATTCTACCGTTTAAGGTAACATAGTGCCATTATTTTTGCTAATATTAATATCTCGCGTGATTTTTGCGTGAGAATAGGCATAATTACGTGTGTAAATTAAATATGAATTCATCCATTTATGTGAAATGATAATGATTATATTAGAATATTAGGCTTTCGTTTTCAACACAGTAGAGTCCACAATCATCTGCAAGTTAGTCAGAATAATCATAATCCATCCTTAACTGATTTTGGCACTGAATATTCAACAAAATTTATTTATTTAGTCTGCTCAGTCACGGAATAAAACTTCCTCTCATCCAAATTGTAATCCTAGCTAGCTTAGTTTTCATTCCAAAGCCAAAGTTGATTCTATTTCTATTAGGCAAAACATGCAACAGGTCATAATATTTTAACCTAATATCCATACATACTATTTTCTCAGAGATTGCAGTAACAGAGCAATTATGGACAAGTGTTTTCCGATACCGTTTCGGTATTTAGTATATCTGGATATTTGTGAAAAATGTCATACGATACAAGGCTATCCATTCTATACATAATTTTATGTACACGAGTCTACACCTGAATCAACTATTAGCTTCTGTCTAAATAACTAATTGTTTACAGTATTCATTAACAACAAAGAGCAATATAATATTATGGTTCCGGACTCGTATTATTATTATATGCTAGTAGATATTAATAAATAAATACTATATTTGAATAGAAGTCGCAGTGTGTTCGATTTCATTCTGCATGGTAATATTTCACTCAAAATAATCCATTCAACACGCTACACACAACATTATTTTTTACAAATCGTTTTTAGCAACTGTGAACTGTGTTCACCATATTTTTTAGGTACTTTAAAATTTTATTAATTGAGTATGTTCCCCATTTGACTGAGTTTCTATTTTTATTTCGCTTAACAAATTTTTCCATGAAATGAAGACATTCACAATTTGCTACTGTTTCATATTTCATAACCTTGTGTAAAGTGTATGTTGAAAAATCTTGAGATTCTTGAATAAAATGATCAACCATCTGAAATCTTGTTTCACAGTTTATACTACAACGAGACAAGTTAATATTAAAAGTAAACTCTTAGCTGTTACATATCTTACACTTGTTATTACTGTATGGTGCGCTTATATCGGAAGGTAATTCATTCTGAAGCATTCAAAATCTTTGATATCGAAATATTACAAATATTCCTTAATGATTTTCTTTAAATTCTCAGTTTGCAACTAGATTTACGAAAAGTATATCAAAAAGAATGCCCTGTGTATGGAGCAATAGTGTCAAAAGTGAAAGGAGTGATTACAACTGAGGACTTGGATGACTCAGAGTTCGAAGTCCTTAATCCTAAAATATATAAACGTGTTTGGGACACTTCCGATTTGATATTTCCACCTTATGGAGGTGATGGTGCGGATGGGGGTTTTGTTGTTATTACGAATCTCCTTATTACTGCAAATCAAACCAAGGGATTGTGCCCAGAGGTAAGTCCAATTAACATCATTCGTAGATTATTGTAATATTTGAATTAGAATCCCCTATGAATAGCTAGGTATATTGTTTTAAGAGTAAAAAGATTGGAGTTAAATTCAAGAGAAATTTTTAATTTCAAAGGTTAATTTCTGAAAATTGTATCATTCAACCAAGAGTTACAATTTCTAAATTTTTGGTACAGATAAAATGAGTCGAATTTTTGCAGACAAACATGTAAATGAGTGGGTGGAGGACTTTTTCAAGCGATTTGTTTTTGTCAAATGTTCTGTTTAAACCCTATGGAATTATAAAAGAGAAGGCTATATTCTATAGGGATTGTAATTCAAATTTTAAGGTAATTAGTGAAAAATAGCCAATAAGTTTTATTTGTGGTAATTTGTATTGAATACGTAGTCCAATAAAACTAAGATTGCCATATGTTCAGAAGACAAAGACTGTAAGAAAGGTGGAACTTCGCCTGCAAGTAATGGGGTACAAACTGGAAAATGTATCAATGCCACAAATACTTGTGAGGTCTCTGCTTGGTGTCCTGTTGAGCAAAATGTACTCCCATTGTAAGTTTTCTTTTGTTTGCGAGCTTTTTAATTCAAACATGTTATTGTAATTATTTTTTCAATTTTTGTGTTCAGAAAAGGACGAGCTTTGTTAGATGGAGTACAAAATTTTACAGTGATGCTCAAAAACTCGGTAGAATTCCCTGACTGTGGGAAAGACCTTCACAAAAGGAACATATTGGATAGTGCTACTCGAGGCTACCTGTCTAAATGTGTGTACGACATTAACAACGATACAACTTGCCCAATATTCCGATTACGAGATGTTATTCAATGGAGTGGTAATGAGTTTTCTGATGTTGCCAAAACGGTTAGCTCAATGTTACCCTTTTTTATAAACTTATATTATTTAACAATTAAATAAAGTTATTTTACAACTATAGAATAACACGCATATTTATAAAGAATCTGTAATAAATTACAGGGTGGAGTCTTCCGTATTGAAGCTCGTTGGGACTGTGATTTTGACTGGGGATTTAGTGACAAAGAGTGCTTTCCTACGTATCATTTTTCTCGTATTGATGAAGCTGACGCTAAAATTTCACCTGGATGGAACTTTCGGTATAACTTAAAAGATTTTGATTTGTAAACTTTTCTTAAAATTAAAATACATTATGCAAAATGTAATCTGCTTTCTTGGTGTAGATCTGCATCTTATCATGAAGAGGATCGAAGAACTACGAAAAAAATGTATGGTCTAAAAATCCTTGTCCAAGTCACTGGACAAGGGAAACGCTTTGACTTTTTGACATTGATTCTTAACGTTGGAGCAACAATTGGTCTCTTTGCATTGGTATTAGTTGATGATATTTTTTATTTAATTTTTTACTTTGATTTTAATGGAAGCTGGTTTTTCTTAAATAAATAAATAAATTTTAGGCACCATTAGTCTGTGATGCACTTTTTGAATTTCTGTGTGGACTGAAAAAGCTTAAGCCGTTTTCAAACATTCTGGCAGATTTTTCTGTGAAAGCAAGATATAGAGACACAACTTGCTGTGCAAATAAGCCTTCAGCCTCAAAGTTCGAACTTTCTGCTAGTAATAACACAATCGAAGAAAGTGTTGGATCGTATAAACCTACTCTATAAATAGTCATTTTCGTTTTATATTATATTTTTAACTTATTACATAATACCGTTTGCTTGCTCTTTTACCATTTAAGTAGCTAAAACCACAGAATATTATTTGATGATTGAAAGACTTATGTACTATGTAAACTTATCGTAAAAGGAAACAAGGTTCCCTTGTCAGTTACTACTATCATCTGGTCGAAACTACGTTTGAGTTAAGAATTTCTTTGAATCCATTTTCTCAATTCGTTTTAAATTGATAACGAAATATTTATAAACCAGTTTTGCCATACATATCTTTTTATAACCGATATAATATATAAAACATATTTGTCAACATAAGGCTTTGTCCGTTTTGTATAAAGTTTTGCCAGTAAATATAACGTTATCATGTTTTTAAAAAAAACATTTGAACTATGCTCTTGCTACTTAATTTTTTAGATTACATGCTCCCGTGCATTAAATCATTATTCATCAATATCATATAAAAACAACTTCATACAATCCATTTTTCCATTTTATGTTGTGCCTGGGTCAACATTGGGGATAGTTTTATTAATTTCTTGTAAAATTGGTAATTTACATAAATAGGTTGACTTGACTTGACGTAGATGTAAGAGAGGCATTTATCAGTGCTAAATGAATTTACCTCAATTTAAATCATTTAAGGAATCCACAATAAACGTTGAAAATCACTTCAGTAACATTTTGAATCTAATTTATCAAATCTTAAAGCCTGATTATGCTGGTTCCTAATTTTATATTGTTGTTGGCGTTTACAGTTCCTCCTGCACTAGGTATTTAAATTAATTTAATATAGAATACTTTTAATGCAAAGATATTATTGTTATTTCATTAAAATGTAATTGTTTGAAAGTTTCTTGTAAGCATACATGACATTAACATTTTAGGAAGGTACACAGGCCCTATAAACCAAGCAGGTCTGGAATTGATAAAAAGGTTTGAAGGATTCCGAGGAAATTTTTACTTCGACTCAGTTGTAAGTCCTAACCGTTTGCAATGAAATATTAATGATCTTAAAAGTTCTGTACTTAACGTTAACTGTAAGTAACAACTTGATACTAAAAATACAAAAAGAGGTAACTAGTAACTGAAAGAGAATAGTAATTATATTGTATATTTAGGGTATTAAAACAATTGGATACGGGCATGCTTGCCACGTCTGGAACTGTAATGTTCCAATTAATGGAAAATATTCGGTTCCTCTAAGTAGGGAAAATGGTGAGGAGCTCCTTAAAAGTGATTTGAAACGCTATGAAGACTGTGTAAAAGATGCAATAAGTTATCCCGGTTTAAATCAAGCCCAATTCTCATCCCTTGTGTCTTTTACTTTCAACCTGGGGTGTGGTAACTTACGGAGTTCTACCCTTCGGAAGTTACTAAACAAAGGAAATGTGGTAGGGGCTAGTAAAGAGTTTTCGAAATGGAATAAGGCTGGTGGAAGAGTCTTGAATGGATTGGTTTCCAGAAGGAGAAGTGAAATGGAATTGTTTTGTTCCGGTGGAGTTTGTGACACAGGTATGGATTCAAATCAGCCTCAGTCAGTTTCTCAGTGCATGGGACAAACTACTGCAACTTTAAATATCCGTGAGTCGCCTTCTACAAGCAGTCGCATTAAAGGAACTCTGGCAAATCGACAGATCACTGCCATAACGGACAGGGTTTCTGGTAATTAATTTTATTGGTACGAATAGGTTAATAACTTTAAAACAAAGAATACAAATATTTAATCGTTTATCTGATTGATGATTTTCAGGTACGAATGGAAGACGCAGAAGTTTTTGGTTCCGAATTGCTGAGGGTTACGTATCCGCTTCATACATTCGCATTACCAGTCCCAATGGTCAGAATTGGTGCTCTACCTCATGAATTTCAGATTTACTCGGTTTGAAATTTCATAAGAAATCCACATTCATACCTTATTGACATTTACACGAATATAATCGAAATGTTCACTTTTCATAACTTGTACGTATTATAGATAATATCCCATTCTATTCCATAAATTAAAATTACAATTATTCATATTTTGAAAAATGTATATATATATCATGATTGAATATTCTAAATTCTAATGTGTTTAAATAAATTAAATAAACTCAATTTACTATCATAAATTATGCATACCAAAAGATAATTCACTCATGTCATTTCAGGGCAATATTATTTTTGTAACATGCGATGAGTTTACTTGTTCAGTCAAATTGATTTTATAGAAGTTGGAAAACCAAGACAGCCAAAAAAATAATAATTAAACTGGGTAGAAACAACATTAGGGTCAAGAAAAGCAGTTGGGTTGGCACGTTGGCAGTAAACACGAAATAGTTCACTTGATTACTTCATGCAGTGATAACATTTGTGGTTTATGGTCGAAATCTCAAAGTTATATAGCAACATAATTTTTTAGTCATTCCAGTTCATTAAAAATGCGTCCAGCTTAATTTATCTTTTACTCAACTAACCTAAAAATTGAAGCAATTTGCATGATAGGTAACTCATTTTGAGCAATTTAAAAGAATATTTCGATAGAATACATCACAAAACCAATATTGAAAAATGATAAAAATGGTAAAAAACGTTATATTGAAAAGGAATCATTATTAAACTTAGAAAGGGACAAAATCAAATAATTACATTGAGCTTGTAGCTCATAGGCATAAAAAGTTTCTCAATAATAAGATGGGTTTAGATTGGAAGTAGAAAAGGATGTTAAATCAGTTAACCGTCTTCTTTACTTAGCCTGCCTAACCTAATATAAAGATGGCTTCATTTTTATCCATTTTTAAAATGTTGAAAAGTTTTTTTGAGTATAAATCTCCTCATGATGCAAGAAAATCCTTGGAAAATTTTGGGATTCCTTTAGGTCAACAGTATAAACTCGACTTCATCAACCAACTTGTCATTTAAATAACTCACAAAAATAAATATAAATATTCTCTACATGGACTTAATACATGTCCTCACATTTCTCTACAGATACCTTATTTTGAATTTCACAAATAATCTGGGAATGAATTTTTTTTAAATTGCATTAATGCGCAAAATGATCATACTGTTTTGACAAATTTAACATCTCGTGTCGGCGTGTCACATCGGAAATCGCAAGGTCAGTTCGCAATTCATCGTTTTACAATGCACAATTCTCAGAAAATTAGTTGTGCTAATTGTTGATATAGACAAACATAACATTAATTGAAAGATCTTAAAGGGTATAGCATTTTCGTAGCATGTTGTTGCTGAGTCTATATAATTTATTAATTACACTTTGGCTGACGTGCATATTCGCGAAGAATTTGGATTGAAAACAACATTTAAGTAAGTTAAATTATAAAATAAAATAAACAATCTTTCATTTTCATTTGAATAATGAAATTAATCTCTGTTTTTATGCATTTGCTTTTTTACTTAAGTTCCTGTAGTACCTATATCCATTATATTATTATATGCTTGTTTTGTTACCGAGCTAAAATGAAATAAAACACATTAAGTATTAAGTATGCATATAGATTTCAAATCAGTTCTTGATTACAATTCAGCACATCGCATAATTGCTCAAATAGCCATAAGATATGTAAAGTTTGAAAGCCTGAAACTCTGGTCTATACTTGTAATAGACACAGAGGTCAATTGATTATAGCAATTATGAATTACGCAACCCGTTAGATCCTTGTAACTAGCTGGAGAACAGTTTAGATTTGGTGGTTGAGGTCAATCAAGTTGACCCTTGGCTTGGGTGTAAGTATATAAAAGCTTCTACCTTCTTCACTACTCTTCAGTTGAATTTCATCCAGTTTTGAGTATACAAGTAAATTAATTCTTACCATTTGTTAAAAACTCTTTCGAAAATGGGAATGATTCCCAAAGCTCTTATATGCCTTGTATTCGTGGGGCTTGCATCCGGAAGTGACCCTGATGTCCCCAAAAATAAGTTCATAATTTCAACTATTAAAGCAAGTCTTCTGTTTTGTTGCAATTTTGCAAAAAATTATTGCTGCGCTTTGAATAAATTTAAAATAAATCAATTTTGTAATTCACTTTAGAACCCTCCGTTTCTTATGGAATCTCGCGTTGGGGGTGAACAATTTGAAGGATTTTTTAAAGATGTTATCGACGATCTTTCAATGAGACTCAATTTTGATTGTAAGTTTTTTGAAAAATTGTATATTATGCTCAAAGATTATTTAAATACTCTACCTCTATAGAATTTGAAGAGATTAAAAAAAGTGTTTTAATTTGTTCTAAATTAGATGATCTCAGACTTGTCAAAGACGGCAGATATGGAGCCATGAACTCATCCAAAAAATGGAACGGTATGATTGGGGAACTTTTGAATAAGGTGCATTTTAATTTTCAAAATTGTAACATTTCTTATTGTGATTTTTTATTCGTAATTTCTTTATTAGGTTATATATTATTTATATTACTATGTTATTTTAGGAATGCGACTTAGCCATAGGTGACTTAACAATGAATGCTGAGCGTGAAAAAGTCATAGATTTCACAACGCCAGTACTTGACACTAGTTTAGTTATTGTGCACAAAGAGAGACGACACATGACGTTTGACCAAATCAACTTAATGGAGAATGAGGACTTTTTCACAATTTTGAAACCTATGTCATCTCTCGTCTGGTTGGGATTCATTGTTGTGGTATTGTTGTTTACTGGACTCATTGTGCTTGTCGAAACTAGAATGGTTCAACAGACTGAAAAGGAAAAACACGGGATGCATATTACCAAGTTTAAATGTCCAAAGTAATTTCTTAATTTTTATAATGTTTTGATATGATTATCTTATATTTTTAGCAAAATGATAAAAATGTAAAATGATTATATAATGATTTTTATTGTTTTAAAATTGATATAGAAGCATTGGAGGAAGATTCATGTCAATAATGTTCCTTGTGTGGCTTATCTTCTGGGTAGCTATTTATATGTCCAGCCTTACTGCCCAAAGAATGACAAAATTAAATATGAGACGCGAAGCTATGAAACATACCTTTAGGTTTAATACTTTGGAAGAACTTGTTAACGATCCTGAAATGAAATTTGGATTTGTTAAAAATGGTGCAACTTCTTTATATTTTAAGGTATACTTACATTGCTATCGATCTAAATTAATTCATAAGGGTTATTAAACAAGAATAACAGTTTGTTTTATTTTAGTATGAAAATAGACGCGTTTGTATATCAATCATTTTTTAATGTTTTCAGACAACCAAAATGCCTCTTTACAACAAAATCCATCGCAAAGTCATGGAATGGCAATCTTTCACTAATACTGCAGATGATGGAATCATGCGTGTAATGGAAGATAGAAATGGTAAGTTTCAAGTGCTATTTTCATTTTCTATCTTGACATGCTAAGTTGTTTGTGAAAGTTTCTGACACTCTGTTTAACTTTAATAATTGCAAATTGTATGATTGTAGCCAATTTCGCTTACATTATGGAATCAACTGCTGCTGAGTACCTTGTCAAAAAGCATTGTGGCCTTTACATTGTCCCTGAAAAATTTGGACCTACTAAAGGTTTCGGAATTGCTTTCCAAAAAGATCATCCTCTGCTGTGAGTATTGAATAATTCATTGTGTATTTAGTCGTTGAAAGTAGGTATATTATTACTTATATTACCTATCAATCTTTATTCTTTAGGTCCAAAATGAATTTGGAAATTTTGGTTTTAAAAGACGAAGGAAGAATTGAAGAGTTGTATAAAAAATGGTGGACGTCTGTAACTCCTTGTCGTAAAATGAACAACATGAACATGGATACTACCACAATGCGAGATATGCCTGAGGATACAATGGATGATAGACCTAGGATGTACCGAATGGTAGAAAGAGAGGTACTAAGCTATATTTTTTTAAATTGAAAGTTTTACTTTTTGTACAACCATTATTTTTCAATTTAGATCAACATGGAGAAATGTATGGAGTGCAGTCTGCAAGTTACAATGAGAGAAATGAGCTGTATGTTTTTGTTTGCATCTTGCTGTATGATTATCGGAGTCATGATATCCGTCATGGACTTCCGTCGTACTAAATAAGCTACTTGAATCTACCGTCACATGTATATCAATTATTTTTATTTTTATTATAATTTATTGCGCAAAATGATTTCAATTTGAGACTTGTTGCTCTCCCTTGACAATCACGAGAAATAAATGAATATCCAATCATAATAAATGTACCGAAACTCAGTTATTGCCGAAGAAATTGCGCTTTTGCTAACTATCCAATTTCATGGAATATGATTTAGAATTGATTAAGCTAATAGTCATGTAGGGTAGTAGAATCAGAAGTCAATGTCAAACGCACACTCATATAAGACTCATAATACCTGTGTCTCAATAATCTGTTTTTACTAAAACGATGATGATGGTTAATAATGAAGGCCAAATTGCTTTTTGCTATCATTATTGATTTTTCTTCATTCAACCTTAACATTTGAGCTGATTATCATTTGTATTTGTTTCGTGCATATTTTGTGTAATATCATCTTACTAAAACCAATGATATCTCTGTAACTTAAAGATTAGAACGGGAAAATCAATAAATTCCGACACCCACATCATTGTCTTCAATAATATGTGCTAAAACTTTAGCACACTTGAAAAAATTTTTCAGTTTACACTGCATCCACGGCTAATAGTTAGAACTAAACTAGGGCACAAGCAAGGTTATTCCACAGAATCAAATATTATTTCTAACATAAAATAGTACGTCATACAAAATTAGGGTTAATTTAACTATTAAATATTTAGGATTAACTCAAATACAATATTCTAAACCCGAGTGGGTCGAACCATTTATCCAGCTACAATGTGAAATGACCACCTCTATTGGTTATGTTCATAGGAGCTTAAATGATTGCGAAAAATTTGATCGAAATGTGAAACTGGAACTTGACAGTAGCAACCATAACTATCGACGACCTAGAATTTTCAAAGGTGGAAATTGTGACAGTGGCAGTAACGGTAGCATCATCAGTGATGATGATCCTTTTCGATTTCAGTGTGGGCTTAGAAATGTGTGTTCCAGAGTATCTAACCGAATTCGGAGTTTCGGTCTACGTTTCAGGTACGTGAATGCCAAACTCCAATGTACCTCAATCCTCCCGTATTATTAAAGTTTTTAATCATTTAGTACAAATACCCCCATTTTTGCCTTGAGTTATTCAGAGAAGTCAACTAAATCTATGCATTATTTATTTCACGGTGGTTGACTTACGGTCGTCCGATATTTGATAATTTAAAAGTTATGTATAGAGGATTTCTATATGAATTACGTGTGCTTTTAGTACTGACTCAAAAATCAACTCGGTTAGAGTATTAAAGTGCAGAAAAATTTATAACGAAAGTTATATTATTGCTCCATTTATTACAAGCTTCTATAACTCTTGTTGTAATTCTAACTGGCGGATAGAAAGTTTTCATAAAAGCTAAATTAGGTTTGTAAACCAAGATAACAAGCTAAGATACCAACCAGATTGTCTATTTCTTTTGGCAAGAAAATCAAAAGTAAACTAGTGAATAGTCCACTAAAAGCTAATATAAAAATAAAATCCTGAAAGCAATCTGTTTTCCCGTCTCTTTGAGAAGTTTTTGACTTCGACGTAAAATCATTTCGACTCTTATTGAATTTTTAAAGTAAAAATATGAGATATTTTAGGATGCGAATGCGAGTTCTGAGCATTCCGGCTGCTTGTCCTGACTGGCGAAAAAAAGTTCGAGTTGGCAGTTCGGAAGAAGATGAACTCCCTGATGAATGGGAAATGGAGCAGATTGCTTTGGACAAGTTGGACTTAAAAAGGCAACAAAGTCTTGCTCAACGTCATGCTGAATGTATTCGACTTCGAAAACGACTTCAAGGTATCATAAAACTTTTTAAAATTTAAAAATTAATTCATTTGACGGGTAACATAATCTCAAAAAAAATCTTAAAATATTATTGAAAATATTAGAGGCAGAAATGGCCGATATGACTCAGTCCACTACGGAATTCCTCAGATCCTTTGCTGGATTTGATGACAATAGCAATGGAAACGGCATTCATCTTCACCCTTCTCCTATTTTTCGAAGATCTACCCGAAGTGAGTTTAAGTTTTAGGTCGAGAATAATGCTAGAAGCTATGAAAACCTATATACAAATTTATTTCCCTTTTAATATAGGTCAATCAATCTCTATGCAAAATCTGGCTCTACCTGATTCTATTCCAATAAAGCCAAAAATCCAGAAAGCTTTGTCAGGAGATGAGATGATTAGTTTGCAGAGAATGAAAAGGCTTCAGGAGCTCAAAAATGAACTTGAAGAATTTGCTGCTATTCATGGAAGTGAAACTAACCTATTGAACCCTCCGTTTGCTAGTTTTTATAAGCCGGAAGGTTTCCGGGGATCGACTCTCAGCTTGGTTTCTCAGGATGGAATAGGTCAGTAATGTACAATGATGCATACATGCACATACAACTCCATTCACTTATTCTTAAAGCGTATCTGCACAATTTCCTTTTGTAAATATTTTTGTTGAGTAATATCCATTTGACAAAGACGAATTGTTCCTTCTATATAATTAGATTTTCTTTTGTTATTTCAAAACAATTGCAAACAAAAACTCAACTCTTAAACTCTCAAGCTTATCCTCATCTTGTTGTCTTATTATCACTATGTATATTTTTCCAAACTCTCTTAATACGCATAACTTAAGAAAGCTTACTTCTCCTGCTATACAAATGATACAACTTTATAAAATATTGCTCACTCCTCTTTTTATATGACATACATTCTGATTGGAGTCAATTTAAATAACTTTCAAATTTGCACATCACAGAAAACTCAAAAGAGATACCAGAGATCAGCTACATGCTCCAGAAAAGGCGAGAAAAGGAACTGAAAAAAGCTCGAAGGGAAGTTCGGGTTCTAGAGCATAAATTGAAGATGGGCAAAAGTGAAGAGGCTGATTATTAATAACAAAGGAGAGAAACTACATTATCTCTATAGGTCTTATTTATATTTATAATTTTCGCTTCGACTATCAGGACTGTAAATCTCTGGAAACACACACTGTCGCAAAATTAAAGAATCCTTTAGAAGTTATTAATAACCTCGACACTCTAATAGAATAGTAGCAGGGCATATGGACGTAATAATATGTCAGAGTTCTTCTTCTTTATGATTCAATCCATGTGTCATATTTTCCATCTTTCTTTTTCAATTGAGATAAAATTCTGACAAGCCAAAAAATCTTATTAGTTATTAGACGCTGAGCTTCATATACTTGTTTAAATACCTTTATACTGATCGCCTCGTTACAAGAGGCGATCAGTAGGTCTCTTGGGAAATGTAATCAGCTACCAACGCAAAAATGACGTAATCTAATGTATCAGACATGTTGTAAACCGAAATTTAAATGTAAAATATTATTCCTATACTTAATTTTTTTCATTCTTCATTAAAAATATCTACCTATCTAATATGTGTTGTGTAATGTGTAAATATGGAATAGCCACTGTATTTTTTGTTGAGCTGATTTGCTATGTTTTAATTATCAGAAACGAAGAGCCACATTTTTTCGCAAAAACATGCACAGCCAAGTATTTATGAGAAAAATTTGAATTTGCAACTATAACTGTAACATATCTACTCAACCCTGTTAGTGGGTGGACACATTCTTATAACATGTCATTTTATCGAACTTGATCTGCTCTGTGATTTCCCAAAGATGAGAAAACATATTTTATGCATGTCCATTTAGAAATTGATATTTCAAGTTACTATTATCCAATGATGTTAACTTGTCCACTTCAGCAAGAAAACTATGTTAAACCAGCAATTCCCTACTTGCATTCGTTTTCTTTGTAAAGTTTCATGAGCATCCGATATTATAGTGTCAAATAATACCTATAGTATTATGTAATTTTAATGTATGACGTATTTATGGATATGTAGATATGACGAGAAGCAATATGGCTATGAGTTGTTAGCCCACTTACGTCCGATTTTTGTTTGTTCATTCAATCCTAAGTACAGGGATGGTTTTGATGGAAACTAATTTAAGTAGCATTTACACCGGTGATCTTCGAAAATTATGTAGGTTGAGAGTGGGGGAAGCGGAGGATGCCTGGTTCTTTAATACAGTCCTAATATTGTACGAGGTTTGCACGTAAGATCTCAATTTCGAATTCTAAGTCCATAACAATTTGTGAGAAATGTAATTTTAGGAAGTGCATATTATAGGCATACAAATTTCTTGGCACCGCATCCATCTGATATCAAAACAACAAGATTTCTCATGGGAAATATTCCTAAGTGAGTACATCAGAGTAAAGATATGAGATGAAAAGAAAATCACAAAATCTAATCAAAATGTGATAAGAAACCGACCTATTATTGACAAAATGTTTTTCACGTCTTTCTATTAAGTTATCCCTGTAATTTGTGGAACGCTATGAGAAACAGGTAATAATAATAAAACATTGTTCCAGATTTCTTGTTCATTTTTATTTTATTATTCTTATTTGTCATCTTTGAATCCATGAGGGACTTGCCAGGCAGGTATATATTGGGAAGGTTTTTGAATTTTTATCTTAGTTTGCGACAAGGAGTTATCTTGGGGTAGGGAACATTGTAAAGAACCTCCAGCATACTCTAAATGATTAAGACAATTGCCATTTTTAAAATTTAAGAGTTTTTAAACAGTCTAATCATGAATAAAGTTATTTTCTTCGTTGGTTGTGGAATTATTTTGAGTTGCAATTTATTTTTTAAGGGAGCGAGTGCAAACTCTGACCCAGGAAATCGAGTTGGAACCCAACAGCAAACAGTAATGTTTTAATTTGAATTTAAAGCTGAAAACTATTGCCATTACGCGATTTGAAATCAAAGCCTGGGAATGAGTCGGGAATTTTATACATTATAGAATCAAGGCCAAGGTGCAGCTGGACAATTAGGGCCTTTTTGGGCTGCTCGAGGACGACGGAGTGGTTTCACGGTTGATAATGACTTTTTAGCAAATTCTGCAGAAGACAATGATAATGGCCAGCTATCGAAAATAAAACTATTATGTAAGTCCTACTAATAAATTTCTAAAAGATGATGGAATTGCTGTTGAAAATTATACTTTTAATTTCAGCTCGTGGGATGAGTCCATATCGATCTGAAGAATTGATGCCTGGAGGAGAATTTCAAGGAAGAAGACTTTTTCAGCCTTATCCTTTCGCTTCAAGCCAACTTGTCAACAATATAGATGATCCAGGTCTATACTACACCTTATTGACTTTAAGCAAAAGAAATGAACTAATTCCTCACAGCCACTGACACAATGACAATAGTACCAATAGCCCCTTTCCCAGGAAACTGCA
>JAQGAA010001669.1:0-14884 GCA_034696425.1 Isotoma viridis | reverse complement strand
GAAACGTAGGAATGAAACTATGAAATTATTCTGCATAATCAGAAATTAATATTATACGAATGCGATGTTTGTGAACACGCACGTGAAACCCAAATACCTAAAAACCTGAACGCAAATTGTGAACCTAGTTTATTATGCATATCTAAACCTAAACTCTCTCTCTATAGCTAGAAAAATAACACAAATTCATCACGAGATACTACCCTAGTTCCCATGCATAGGCAAGGAGCACAAGTACAGGATAGGAGCACGTACTATAGTAATATCTGATATACGCTGCAAGCTGTCTGCGTACTACACAAATATACTGCACTGCACCCTATATCTGATATATAGTAAATATGCATAGTGGCACTATGGTGGTGGTGGTAGTAGTTTAGTAAGGCTAGGCTAGTATAGTAAGTGTGAGTGAAATGTGCTATAATGAGAATGCACAGAAAAGTATTCCTTGTTGTTTGTAAATGGTTTTTAATGGTGGTGGTTGGTGTAATATGCTAATTTATTATTTGTAGTTTGTAGTTAGATTAAAAATATTATCGAGAAAACTAAAAAGTTTATAATAAAGCAAATGAAAGAAAAAATGGGAGTAACAAACAGTATGGAAGCAACAGAGTCACCAAATTAGTGCAAAATGTGAAGTAACGACAAATCAAATCTGAAATAAATAAAAAAACTACAAATTAAAGTAAGTAAATAAGTATGAAGTAAACATATTTATTACATACAACATATATTATTAACATAGAAATACTACATACTATTACTAAGTACGAGATAAGTACAAAGTAATATATTATTAATGTATGTGTAATGTAATTCATCAATGTTTGTGGTAATTTTTGGATAAGTCATCACAAGTACAAAGAAAGCACACGTCACTGTCACTGTCAACTGTAACAAGTGTGAATTAATGTGTAATGTGTGATGAATGTTGGGCTCGAGACTAATTTGTAATTGTATTAATATAATATAATAATTAATCAAATCAATAATGTGTAATGCATTTTTCTATTTTCTCATAGGTAGTGAAAACTGAAAACGAGTGAATTGATTGTGAATTGACAAAAAGTAAAGAAAACCCAAACGAAGATCAATATCTATCTAAGATAGTTGAAATAGTTCATTTAAAATTGGATTTGGAACTTGGAGGACAGACAAGAAAGGTAGATAAGCAATACTCAAGATTTCTATTTAAAACGCAAATGATGTGATTGTGACTTAATATCAAAGATTTAGGATTTCATTAATTCAATTAATTACGGAATTACGGTTTTATTTGTAGAAGCCATTGCAGTTGTTGATAGTTAGTAAAATAGTACTTTCAAGATTGAGGAATCACGTCAATCATTGATGATCAGTGATAAATTTTAAAATTGAAGGTTTTTTTTTATTTGATGTATAATTAGTTTATTGAGTTGACAACTAATTCAAAGCAGAGTTATTCGTCATCGCACCTTCACGCTAACAAAGCTGAAAATCTTCTGGAATAAAACTAATTTGTAACCAAATCCAATAACCTACCCCTTCTCAGCCAAACCTCAAGATAACTGAACCGTTGAAACTCAAAAAGGTTAATTCGGTTAAATTCGATGGGAACTAAATAATTTTAAAAATTTCGACATTCCTTGTCTACATTTGGGCGTGGCATGGGATTGACTTTTTGTGGCATTCATAGTAATAATATTCCTACTTAAATTGTAATATTAATTTTTTATTCAAAGTGAAAGGTAAATATCGAAAATAAAACAACGTAGAGGTAGGTAGAAATCCGAAATCGCATAATAGAAATTAGAAATTAGAAATATTTGAGTGAACAAAGTCATTCGTAGGTAATTCCGAACGACTATGCTTTATTCTAATTCAAATCTAAGCTAAAGATAGATAAGTAATTTTATATCATTAACATTAATGGTTTATATCATTTCGCCAATTCGCCATGCACTGCAGTGGTTATAACTTATAAGTTATAACCAAGGTTCTTTCACGTTTTGGTTTTGAGGCCTTCAGTCTGTTTTTTTTTGTACCAAAAACGACACTGAACTGAATGCCTCAAAGTACCGTAAAGGGGGCTGAGGCCTAAAGTAAAAACACATTGGTTCAATCAAGTCACTGTAAAAAAAACAGACTGAAGGCCTCAAAGGCTCAAAGTACCAAAAAGGGGCTGAGGCCTCAAAGTAAAAACACATTGGTTCAATCAAGCCACTGTGAGGCCTTTTTGACAGAAAGCCTTACAGAAATCACGTTAGCTTGAATAATAAAAAAAAACTATTAAATTTCGGTTTTCCTATTGCTAGTTTAGTTAAGTTTGTTTGATGGCATTTATAATTTTGTATAGTTATCTTCATCAATAATTTGTTGCTTGAGGACTTTTGACACTTTTGGACCTTTGTTGCCCTGGAGCAACAATAGTCTACGGTGCTTTATCAACATTTTTGGACTCGTTTCGCTTCTACTCTCGACGAGTTTATTAATCTTGGTGCTTGATTTAACATTTCTTGGGAACGTAAATTAAAAAGGATTCTGAATTCTGAGCCGAGAGGCTGAGGCAGAGCCGCAAGATTTAATGTCTAAATAATAATGAGCAAATAAAATTTCGCAATATGTCCATGTAGGGCTTCAAATAATTCCTGCAATATTGATTTTACTGGAACCAAACCAGTTAGAAGTCATTAGTCTTTAATTAATTGTATAAATTCTTTGTATTTTTAAAAGATTGATGAGGACCCCACGAACAGGAGGTCTTAACTCTCCCTCCGCCTCGTCAGCGTCGTCGTCAGCGACTCCGCCACCGCAGCAACAGAGTAGAAGCTCTCGGCGCCAGCAACAACAGCCAAGCCACACTCGATATCATTTTAATCATTTAGAAGCAGGAATGCCGGTCAATGTTTGGGGGATTGATCGCCGCGATGTGTGGCGAACTTGTTTCTGCGTTCATGTCAGAACTGTTACTATATTCATTGGTGTTTGGCACTTGGTAAGATAAATATAATTCATTATTTACTGCTGACCTTTCACTTTTAAATAGAGACGAGTTAACGCTAAAATTAAATTCTAATTAAACACTATTAAAGCATCTAGATATCTAGAATCCAGATTTCATGTGATAAGCGACTCAATTCAATTAACACTAAATTCTATGTATCATGGGTTCCAATTGTCATTTCAGTAATTCAATCTGTGTTTTCGTGATATTGCTTTTATTCATATTTAATACAAATGCACCCGTTAAGAAAGTTAAGATAGAGTTATTCAGAATTAATATATTTGTTATATCGTCCTACCATTTCCCAAGAATTTTAGCATGCAGTAACAAACTTGAATAGTTTTCATGGCCTAAGAAAAATCGTAAAATGCTAATTCCACGAATAGGGTAATCTGTTATCAGTGCAACATACGAACGTGTCGATATTAATAGGATTAACATTAATCAAAATTTAACATCAATCATTTTATATCATTCACTAAGTGATCCAAAGTGAATTCTGAATCATATGTAAGGTACGATGTGTCGAATCGTCGAATAAAACATACCTAATAATAAGTAATGGTTAATATGCGTAGACAGAGTAAATTTGTTTTAAATCAGAGTGTGATCGGGCTTAATAATAATACTAAAATACCAGAATTCACTTCACGTCTTAAGATTTGAACGTCGATAAATATTCTGAGAAAAGTATGATTTAAATAAATATTTAAATTTATAATTATAAATAAATAATTTGTATCATAAAAACCTTGCACAGAACTGGGCATATCTTCTTATCTATAAAGTATAAACTTTACAATATAAAATTGTTTGTTTAGTTTCATTATCATTATCACATTTAAGTTTTTGTCGAGCATGAGACAATGCAAAAGCTTTCAGTTTTAATCAAGTGGATACATGACAAAATATTTTTATAAGGAAATAGAAAGTAATTTGTATGAAATAAACAAAGTACAATTCCCATGATTGACTAAAGAAATTGGCTGAATAATAATTGTTATTTTCCTGTATAGCCAACTGTCTAGTAAATCATTGTAAAAATGTAATTGAATACTCATTGCACTTATTTTATGGATAAATGTCTGCAGGCAGACTATTAAGAAAATTGAAAACTGATACTGTTAAAATAATCGACCATTTCAAAGCAATTAAATAAGCTGTGTATACTATGTTTTACAAAGGATATCCATGAAACATAATGATGTCAAAGATCTAGGATATATAATATGATACGATACGAATGATGTAGACGATAGGGCACGGGATACAGAATTAATACAATACACAGGCATTAGGTACAAGATACGTGGAAATCACGAAACCTCTTTTTTGAATGGCTAACTTAATTCATGTTCCAAAGCAAACATTTTCTGCTTCAAAATTATACAAAATATGCTTCTTTATTTAAATGTAAACTAAATCCGGTGAGGAGTCAACCAACATTATTTCTGATCCTTTCGTTAAACCTTTGTTAAATATATTTTCTGAAATGATGACCTATTTAGCTTTTACGATTACTCTCTAATTAACTTTTTTTAATTTTTTTAATTGTCGCAGATGGTGTACATCCTTTGTCTCTCATTTATCGCCGCGATGTTTATGTATGAGCCATCCCAAGATGGATTTCCAGGAGGAATGACAGTTAGACCAGATCCGATGTTGCCCACACCTGTGAGTATAAGTAAAGACCAGTTTGAGGTAATGTTTTCGTCGTATATAGCTAAGCGATATTATAGACTTTTGCTCGTATAAGGCATAAGGATGTATTTTAAATAAATGCGTCAACTAAAAACTAAATCAGATAAGATTTTAAAATGATGTTATTGATTTTTTCTATAAAGATAAAGCCAGACTCACTGACAATCGATCAATCTCTAAATCCGCGAAATCGTCTGGATACAATACGTAACGGCCCGTTGAACATAGTAATGGAGACAAGAAAAGCTAACTCTCGTGAGTGAATTTGAACGGCTCTGTTTTCATTATTGAAGTTTTGACCATGTTTAATAATTGTGTTTCTTTCACAGAAGTTGTACTTTTGACGTTGTGTAATATGCTTATCACTCTATTGATGGTATATGGTGCTGTTAGGGGAAAACCATCCTACCTAATGCCGTTCTTTGTTCTTCGGGTTTTCGATTTCTGTATTTTCTGGTAAGCAGTTATTACTCATACTCTACTCGTATTATTGTACACACAAGTATTGATTTTATAACTTAATTAGACGTGCAAAAAAAAATGTAAGATTTTAAAATACAAAATTTTAATTCTTTCATAGTTTGACAATGGTGGGATACTTTTCCTATCTTCCGAATGTCACAGAAGGAATCAGTAATAATCGCTGGCTTCCTTTTCGAGAGTACCTTTTGAACATGGACCCCCAGTTGTTGTCATTATTGACATTGATTGTGATTGTGGCTACCATTGCAGTTAAAGCATATATTATTGGTGTCATTTGGAACTGCTACAAGTACTTGATGTTGAGGAATTCTGTTATCCGAACTGTAATTGCGTACAGGTATAAAATCATTCGAACTTGAATAAACTCATAGAAACAAACAGAGGGGTATCGCTAGATTTATATAATTTACTATAACTATAAACATAAAACATGTATATGTGGTTTAGACATGATGATCCCGCAAATTTGATGGGACTTCAACAAAATTTACTGCCCGATCTTCCGGACTATGAAACGGCTGTGAATGATCCACGTTACGCAAAGAAGCCACCTCTAGATTCAGCAGCAACAGCTGCGGCACCATGTAACTCTGGAAATCCTGTAGTAGGGGGAGGTTCAAGTATCGCAATGCCACCCCCACCACCGTACAGTGTTGCTATTGCTGCTGAACCATTGAACTTCAACTATTCGGTACCTACAGCTGATCAGGCTACTACTCAAGAACAGACTCAGCGGTCTGCTTCTCCAGAACAACAATCAAATGAAGTTACTGATACGGATATGACCGTGATGCCCGTTCCTGTTTCTGTTCCAGCTCAATCAGAACCTTCTGCTGTTGAACCAACGGTGATTGTGTCTCAGAAAATAGAAGTCGCACCTGCCATTACTGTTGATTCTTTACATCACTAGGCTAAAAATATAATGCTTCTTATTCAATCAAAATTTACTTGCGACATCATTTTTCGTACAGAAAAATGAAATGGAGAACATTTGTCAGTTATCTAATTCTTGACCCACAGAGATGAATTATACCCAGGATAATGCATGCAATAAAATTACACGACATATACAATATAAGCACCCGCTGAACAAATCCGTCACTTGTGAAATAATTGTAATGCTTTTTAAATAGAAAAACCGTATTGTGGCTGTGCTTCAACGATTGCGGTTCAAGGAGGTGGTGAAACTTAACTTTAATAGAGTATAGTATAAAATATAAAAAAGTGAACTGGACTGAATTTCTTCGTGTGATTTTTAACTGTTGATAGACACTGCGCTACAGACTCATCATCAATCAACTTTTGTCTTGTATAATTATTATTGATTAAATAGATGTATAGGTATTTAATAAAATTATATTAAGTTACACGCTGAGTTCTCTATCCTACTCATCCCTGTCGTCACCATGAACTAGTAAACTTCCTTAGCCACATTTAGCTACTACACCGACATTGCGTTTGCGTTAGTGTAGTGTAAACTTCTTAGCCAACTTCCAACTTCAGGTAATAAGATAGCAGGAATAGTACTAGTTTAATTTAAATCATACTATGAAAATAGATCAATTGATTTATGGCGTGGATGTGTGTTTGCTGACAATGAATAAAGTAGAAAATCGATTTCCCTGATAATCGTGTTAAAATCCAAAAACTAACCTGGCCCTATGTACGAAATATTGAGTCATTAGTAAATATATATATATGTTTCTGTTAATGTAAATTGACTTTGAGTAAAATTGATTTATTTCTTAATTGCACCCCCAACGTGTTGTTCAACAATCTTCTTAGACTTTGTCGCAACAAAAACTTGTAATAACAAGGAGATAGACGTACACATAATGATAATGAATCTTTCTTCAAAAACAACCACATTTATTTCAACGCTGTAAATGATTCATTATTACAAAGAAATACCAAATTTATTTTCCAATGACACAAAGTAAAGGCTTAAGAAACATCCATCGTATATAACAGTTGGATAGATGTGATTTCGAGTAGTGATGAGATGTGATGATACAATTACGATACCTTACTGGTTTTCCATTGGGACATCTGCAATCTCAACCGGAGCCGCAATAATATTCTGACAAGACACTTGATTAAACAGACGGCTTTTAATAATTTGTGTCATCAGTCCATGAATGACCTCGATGGTAGTTTTACTCGAGTCTTTTGTTGCTTTTGAAAGTTTATCTTCCCCTCTTTTTTCTGAAGGATCTGTTCCAATTATCATAGGGCTTCTTCCTAGCGAACTCTCCGATTGTTCCAGTTTTTCAGACAAGTCGAAGATCTGCCCAGTTGTGTAGTCAGCATTCTAAAAATACATTATGTACAATTATATACGGAGTCACGTAAATTGAAGCTTTATACTTATAATGTTTCGTTGAACTAACTGTAACAAGACTTGTTGAACTCAAAGTGTTGACCCAATATTTGTTCCACAAAGAATCCAACAGACGCCGATCTAAAGATGACTTGAAATAAGTTACATCAAGGGCATAATAGCTTTTACAATGAACTCCAAAGTCTTCAATTTTGTTCAATGGAATGGTTTGATACTCCGACGGCTCCTCATTAGGTGGTTTATATCCCTATTTATAGAAGAAAGATAAGAAGCTGCGTAAATATAAGTTTAAAAATGGCAATAATATGACGGAATATGATTGATTTTCAATACTGAAAGCATACTCAACAAAATATACTAACTTACTAACTTTAAACCTAAAAAGTAGGATATAGACGTACCTTGGGGTAAGTCCGAAAAGCTCCCAGGCAAACTTTTCCGGCTGAAATAGTTCTAACCGGATCAACTACAATAGCAACAAAGGGTTCTTGGTAGTTTTGGTTCAACATTTGGGTGGACACGTCGATACCAGATAACCAACAGCCATATCCTGGATGAGAATGATACCATCCGATAGCATTCTCCAGTCTTCCAACCTTAAGAAGTTAACATGCAATGAGTTAAACCTTTTGCCCTTACCAGGCACAAAAACAGAAAACTTTTCTGACTCGCTGATCATGATCACTGATTAGAATATAAACGATTTTTATCGTACCAACTTGGCCGCTTCAATGTATGCTGTCATGTATTCATACGCTTGAGCCTGAGCATTTACTCTGGTTTCCGTTCCTTCAACTGGTAAAGCAAACGAGTCCATAACAAGCATAGTGTTGCCATCCACCTTGAAAAAAAAGTAAGCGTCATTTTTCTGCAAAGTCGTCAAAACGTATCTCGCTTGACATAAGTAAGCAAAACCAAAACCTTACTTTTCCCAATAACAATCCCATAACTTCCAAAGTTCCTCCTGACCGAGCATGCATTACCATCTTCAGTAATGCTAATGCAGATATTTTGATGTCTTTGAAGAAGTGAGGGCTGATTGAGAAAACAAAACGCGATTTAGAAATGATAAAAGGAAATAAACTACTTTATCTACAATCTACACTATTATTTCAGACCACGATCAATTAACAACCCCGTCTCGTCAAACTTATACCTTACAATACATTTAACATTTATATGCACTATGCACTGGCAATCTTTGCCTTTTTTCTAAAGAAAATACTAAACTTTTAGAAGATCATTGCTCGATTGCTTACTCTCTTTCCCAAGGCTTAGTTGTAAGAATATCTTGCTGTTGTTTTCGATCGTAGTGGTAAATTTCATCAACAGTCGATACAGTCTCAACATTATTGGCCATTTCCCATGTTTTTTGGGCAATTGTTGCCTGAGAATCACCCCCTGCAGGAACAGCTCCGCTTCCTCCACTTGCCATGTTGATTTTTTTTTGATTTGTGACTGAAAAAATTCGAAATACAAAATATGAAATCTATATTTTGATCATTCACACTTCACTTCACACTTACACCTTACTTTGTCTTGCAAGCCAAATACAATTTGAGTTTACATCTGATGAATATGATCTACATTAAATACATGATAAATATCCCGAGGTTATCTTTTTTACTATTTTTAACATTCCGCTTTCCACATTTCACATTTTAATGACCCTAACTAATTGCAAGCATTTTAAAATTACTTATTTCAAATTCTGAATTCTGAAATAAACAAAATAATAAAAATACAAAATGCGACGTGACCAGCACAAAAACATTTGTTCTGTGTTCTGACTCCTGACCCTGCCTGACTGACTGCTGAAAAATAACTCCACACACGCCCACTGCCTACCGAATTGACGAGAAAGCCTTACCCACGTCCGTGAGTGTCTGTCATCTGTTTACTTCACACAGCGATCTCTTTCTCTTACCAAATCAGACACAATTCAGAAATCACATCACGCATCCATCACAAGTTTTAAATATTTAAAAACAAAATAAAATGAATTACCAGTAAGATCAGTATTGATTACACAGTAAGCACCGTTGTTCACACCAAAATTCTTCAATCACACTAATTAGACAATAATTTAATTAATAACTAAATTAATTCATAGATTTTAGTGAATTTATAAAGATAACAAATAAAAACAAACATTGAGCTTCGGTGGTTTTATCTCCCTGCATATAAAACCCAAGTTCTTTCATGCTTAAAATCACCGGCGTTTTCATATTCCTCATGCACAATGGTTTTCAGATTCCCATGTTGTTTGGAAAAGTTCAAATTGGACAAAGATGTAAATGTAACGTTTATAGCATAGAAATACTATGTAAAAATGAAAGGTCGTCTGTTTCATCACTCATCATCAAAATGTCATCAAAGTTGGCGACATAAATCCTCAAGACAAGACAGCCATGTCATGACATGAATGTTTACTTACTGACTTTAGATTTATTGTTTTATCCAAGGAGGAAGTTATGTAGAAAATGAATATTTAAATGGGAGTCAGCATGCATTAAAATCTGCTTATTTGTCTCCCTCAGCCCTCATTGCCCTCAAGAAATTATAAGAATTCATTTGTAGACTTTGTAGGACCAGGGTTAACAGGTCAATATTGGGTTACATCATTACGGATCCTGGAGCCATATATGGCCAATCATTGTTCAAAGTTTTATGCTTCCTTTGAAGTTACTTTAGTTGGTTTTTTCAACTTCATTTACTTTCAGAGCGTTTTAAAACAACGAGCAGTATGATTATTTTTGTATCTATATCGATTGGGCATTTCTTAAATTGTGTGTGTTTGAGAAACCGTAAAGAAAAGTAATTTATAAGAAATAAGCTTGATTTCAGATTTCTTAGATTGATCTACAAAAATGTGAAAATTCCAAACTATTTTGATTTCATCATCATCCATCATTTTATCATAAACAAAATGATCATAAACCATAAACCAAACGTAAAGGCCCAGGTGGAACAACTGTTAAGGTACAATACTGAGCCCAGGTGGGACAGACCAGACAAGTAATAAAATCTCAATCCTGTCTAGTTCCTGGTATTACCTGTAAGTAATCACACCTGTAATTGCCGTGATGGATCCTGGAGGAATGAATTCAGATGGAATGCAGCATGCAGCATAGAGAGTCCAATATTTTTGTAGATACAATTTTGTACCTTTACATGCAAAATGTAAAATATTTTTGAATTTTTGACGGTTTTGATTTAGATAATAAAATATAGAAGAAACGTCAATGAGCATGAAACGTGTCAAAATGTCTTATCCGCAGGTATAAGAGTAGCCTATCTACTAGTCAAAATGTCATAAATTACTTCATTCCATTTAACAAGTTGGCCACACAGGAATAATTTTGTTGTATTGTATTTGTGTATTATAGGTTTTATTGCATAGTTCATATAAGCTTTAGTTAAGTCGGTAATTATTGGTTGGGTTGAATTATAAATTTGGTATGGTTATGAAATGATGACGTTATCACTCGAATTACTCGTATAACAACGTTTGGAAAAGGGTTGTAGATTGGGGTTTACTTTTCCATATGTACGAAAAGTAAGAATGGAAAAGGCATTATTTTAGTGAGGGTCTGGTTAGTCTGGAATCTGGAATCCTGGAATGCAGTGAAAGAATGCATTGGAGGATTCAAAAATGAAACATTTACTTGATCTTACAAGTATTAGCAAACGTTAACATTACAATTTATCTTGTCCTTCCTGGAAACTTTCTAGTAGATCTAGATTATGAAAAAAAAGTTTCCTTTATTTTTGACCTTTATTGGCTATAATAAATATACCAAAGAACTATCAACCAGCAGGATTATGCTATTTTATATGATGCTCAAAATTTTCTAATCTTAAGCTTTCTATAGTTTGATCATGACATTTTTAAGAGAAGGGGGATTTAAGATAAGAATACAGAGAAAATATTAACTACGTTTAAAGAGATTTATTTAAGGGTTTTTACGTTTGTTTGTGCACTTTAACTTTTCAGGTTTCTTTTTTCTGGTATCATGATCATGAGTATGAGAATTCCTTAGTTTTGATCAGAGATGAGTCATTGTATATTTCTACCATGAATCATCTCTAATCTTAAGTTCTGAAGATTTGATAGTTCCAGTTTCAGTTAGTGGTCGTTTGTTTATGGGGTATGGTCGTATGGTATAATAGCATATAATATAATATATATAGTTTTTGAATTTGATGTGGCCAACCAAATTTGCCTAACTAATTAGTAGAAAAAGAAGAAGAGCACCCTGGGGTTGGGGAGTTGTATACATTTCGCAACTCATCAGAGTTATTCTAGGGAGCTTAATTTCTTATTAATTCGAAAATTCTATTCGGTATAAGAGAATGAATAATAGAATAGGGGAAATTAGGGAAATAGTTTGTCGACTATTTTAGAGTTAGACCAAGCCAAAAATTAGACCATTCCATTTTGCATCTACACCCCATCATACGAACAAAGGTTTTGATAATTTCAGCTAAATTCGAGTCTTATAGGCTTAAAATTCGTTATCTGGAATTCTGATAAAGAGAGAAAGTTAGTAAAATGAAATATATTGGAATGTATTTTTTAAACAATTTGCCCTTATATAGCTAGTTTTTTTGTTTTTGGATTTTTATGTTATTTTTAGGCGTATAATGTGTACCTAATTATATAATTAATAATAAATGCTATAAACCTTTTCAGAAGATTAATTCACCTGGTATGATCATGACATTTTGACGACAATTCTGGATTTAAGATAAGAAAATGTACACATTAAAAATACTTTTAAACCGACGTATTTAAGAGTTTTGACTATTTATTAAAAAATGAATGATTGGACATGCAATAGTCCAACTAATTTTTGGCTTGGCCTATCGATAATCACAATCAGTCTCCTTATCGCTGAATATAATTTTCGTAAGAGCATTGCATGAAACGATTATAAATGTTTTATGAAATTAGTTTTAGGAAGTTTAAGAGGTTGACTGCTGACGATCTTAAATTACTACTTCCTACCAAAACAGTACGAAAGTCACTTTTAATAATGTTTCTTGTCTACTGAGGATTTCATAACACAAATTAAACAATCCATCCTACATAGAAACTTTGATTTCTTAAAACTTGAACGCACGTACTCATGAGAAACGAATATGTATATAGTATAACATTATAGCTCTTCGAAAGACGTCCCACGGACAGGGCATGTCCCTGCATGGTATAGTATATATATGTATACGATTAGTGCCCATCCTTTCCCTCGTCTCCCCTGTTTCCTTCCTGTGGCAAATTCGTTGGAGAAAGTGAGGGTTTTTAGTTCAGGGCGCAGGGCCAGCTTCGAAGTGTTCGTAAGCTTGGCTTTCTATAAGCTAAATATGCTTCCTTTTCCATCACATTGTGATAAAAACTAAACAACATACTTATGTTTAGACGAAAACGTTTTTTAGACAATGTCTAGGCTCTTCGTCGGTTTACTTTCTATAATAAAAATCGAGAAGAGCAGAAGGGAAGTTTAGGAAAGTTGTATAAGTAAAAGTAAGTACTTTCTAATAAATAATTAATTTATGCAAAAGCAGCGTTCCAGAAATTCTAAAACTGCTTCTCAAATTATAAACATGATTGCATCATGAAAATCAAATCATATTTTTTATTAAAATCGTTTTTGACAAAAAATGTTAATATTATTTAACTTGTTTTCTTTGCATTTCGTCGATTTTGTTATTCTTATCGGCCTTTTAATTAAACAACCCAGTCAAATGATAGATACCATGAAATGAAATGAATCAAATTTCAAAGTTTGCCGACCCGACCTTATCAACTTTCTTGATATTTCACTATATTTTCAAGTCTTAATTGCCATCTGCCTAGAACTCTTAAATGTAGCAATTTTATTTGAATAAAGTATGGACGTTTTTGATGCAGTATATGCAAAGAAATTTATCTCGTAAAGATTTCACAGAATTGATTATATTTGCGTATTAAGATTTCGTTTACGTTGTCTTTTAATACCGGTAGCCATAATGTTACTTAAAGTTATAGTCATTTTAACAAAAATCATGGTACGAATTCTACACAATAATCCTCATAAATCATAAAAATTTTTAATCTACCTTACAAAAATCTTTCCAATTTAAATCAAAGGTATGGGATTTATCTTAATACTAAATGTATGATAATTGATTAATGATTTTTAAACTGAATGTAAAGCTTGTGGATGCGGAGGTATACTGTGAGATTACGAACTTACAACAACGATGCATATGAAAACTTTTCCAGTTTCATTATAACTAAAAATTAAATTAAACAAATACTTCCTTCTTAATTTCTAAACTAACAATGCATACATACGAATAGTTATGAATAATAATTAATAATAGAACAAGTGAAAAAGTCTTTGGTCTCTGTGTAGACTAAGATGTATGATAAACTTCGGTTCTTAACGCGAAAACGATTTGAAAAATCACCAATTTGCTATGTGTGTTGCATAAATTGCTCCACCAAAGTGGACATTATTAATAATTAATTCCACACACAAGACGCAAGACTATTATTGTAGCCAAAATGTTTTCACTTCTTTATGGTTAAACTGTCACTCTTCAGATTCCATCAGCTCAGGCACAACATGAGGTTGAGAGGCATCTAAGCCTAATTCAATCTGTCTTTCAACTCTGCTCCTGACTTCGGCACGACATAAGTCGTTAGGAAATATTGACAGTAAACTAGTTGGTACCGCTCGACGAATAGAAACACAGACTGGACAGTCCTCTTTAACGCAGTATTTCCAATGAATCAAAATTTGTCTTGAAGAAGCACAATGAGTGGTCATACATCCTCTTCCAATTTTACATGAATTAAGATGGGCTAATACAGTCTTCATGAGTCCGCAGAATGGAACATTACAGGGCTGGATAATCCATTACAAAAAAGTTTTAATTAAATTCAGCTCTTGTTAGGAATGATAATAATGGCAGGCAACTAAACATTTGCACTGGCCATATTTGCCTTATAATTAGGAATTGCAATTATTGCAAATTACCTGGGTTGCAGCTTCTCGGCCAATGTTACTGAGATCTCTTCTTCTACAAAGTATTGCATGTAACAGGATAACCAATTGCTTTCTAATTAACAGCCTTTTCTCTTCCACACTTCTTTCAGCAACAGGGCGAACATGACTTTGATTTTGATTCAGAATTACATTTTCACGTGGGTTCGTCAGTGTACTTCTATTAGTTCCAATTCTTTTAAGCGTCGGCGATCTTGAACCTGGCGATGAAGGTAATTGAGATGCAGATACTGATACTGGTAAAGGTATTATTGTTGAAGTTGAAATAGACTGAAGGTGAGCAATCTTCAATTTTAGTTTTGAAACTATCGTTGGTGATGG
>JAQGAA010001668.1:0-14886 GCA_034696425.1 Isotoma viridis | reverse complement strand
ACATGATAACTTTAATATCTGAGTCAAACCTTTATTTTTGCATGCAGTAGTACGAATGAAAGTTAAAGAATATAGTATTATTTTTCTCATAATCTGTTAATTATATCGCTATAAAATAAAATACGGGATAATAATGCATACTATAATAAATAACACTACAAACAACTGCTGATACTGCTGCATTACAAAAGAAGTTGGTTTTATTCAAACATATCAGGGAATGCATAAAAAACTTCCACCGGGTACACATCCAGTTTTGAGAAATGTTTGACAATTGGTACCTTTGCATCCTCAAATGTTTTCTCGATTGCACGGATAATTGACTTTGAATCAGTGAAGTCGTCTTGCTCATCCCAGGCCCCTTCTCTAATAGAACATGCGACTTTAGGTTCCACCTTGGGTTGAGGTTGAAATCGAGCTTTCTCGGTCGAAATATACTCTGGGCGACGTAACCAAGCTACTCTTTGTTTGTGCGCCATGCTTCGACGTCCCTCTTTGACTTCTATACGTCAGTAGATAAAGAAACATTAATCTTTCTCTTTATCTTTATACTTATCAAATGCCACATTCATTTGATTACTGAATAAAGTTTGAACTTTATAATTTACCCTCTGCATGATCTGTCAACAGGATTTCGTCCGCTGGCTCAAGCTGAGGGGAAGGGTCATCTGTATCATCAGACGGAAAGCTCCATGGGTCCATCAAATCAACTTCCACGCCAACATCCCAGCCTACCATTTGATCATAAAATTCAGCATTCAGATCGTACAGTGGAGCCAGAAATCGGTTAGGGTTAAAGTCGCAAGCCAACATTTTCACGTCACAAGGTGGGTCCGGAAGTGTATTATTGAACTTGGGTCTTAATATTTCTTTCCTATAGAAATTCCAAATTTAAAATTACAAATTGTGAATTGAAAGTTGAAAAAGTGAAAAGCTATACTCTGTTCCATACTCTAAAGTTTGAATGAATTATACCGTTTTTCAGTAATATGGGCGATGTTTGGAGTAACAGTTGCTAGCAAACGGTTTGCCGAGGGATCATCTTTAGGAATGTCTAAAACATTCTTATCGCGATTGCGAGGGCCACCACCAGTTCCAACTCCCTGTTGCGTTTGAGCCGTTTGAGTTGACGAAGTTGCCATTTTAATGTGTAAAGTGTAATGTAATTTGAATCTGGAATCGGACTGACTCGAAACTAATAATTTCTTATAACATACGTAAATGTTGGATTTCTAAAGCAAAAACGCACAACACACAACGACACGAAGGAAGACACAAGAAGCGTTTATCATCTAATCTACTAACTATGCTTTTGTAATTTAAACTCACCCACCACTACCACGACCACAATCCACAAATATTCATACAATCTTATGGAGCAGTGCAGCGCAGACAGAGTGATGGGTTTATTTTATGCAAAAAGTATTTCGCATTTTGGTGAGTATAAAAGAATTGTGATTTGCGAACAACTAAATTGTAAATTGTAATTGCATTCATATTTTCAATACGTTTGTGTTTTCTACAAAACTATCTACCTATTTAATGTTTCATTGAAAAATATGTAGCATGGGGCCATGGCCATGGAGGTCACCCTATGGAGTGTTTGAAACCACTAAAATATTCATTTTGATTTCAAACTAAATTTCATTCATCAAATACAATTTTTAACTTCATGCCCAATTTGAGCTTTCTACAAGACACAAGAAGGCCTTTATAACCAGTGCACACAGTGGGAATAATCCTGAGTGCAGTTGGCGATGACGCGGATGACTCTACTGGGGTCTCGCTCGACTCTCGACACTCTCGAGACTCTCGACCTCGACTTCCAAAGAAAATAAATGACTCAAATTGTATGTTTGTAGCAATTTTTAAGCAGTTTATCCTATTAGTCACTATAGAAGTAAAAATTTAAAAAACTTGTTTCTCCCTCAGTGCCCGAGGAATTTCAAAAAATCCAAAAACTCTTCACTCTTGGATTGTCATCACCTGATGGTGCAATCTAAATTCTTAACAGCGCAGCAGGTAGCTTAGTTTAAAAACACTTTGCACTTGTCTTGTATCTTATAGATTGACGTACCATACAAATAAAATAAGTCAACGAGTCAAGTCCAAGGAAGCCAGCCAGTAGTAGCCATCAAGGAGGATTTTACAATACTTACTTGATGAATAGCAAGTGAAGTGGTAGACTAGACAGACGACACAGTCACAAGTCCAACTCCAAAGCATGTCATATTATAATAGTTGGATTTTTAACTTTATAAACCGAATGTTGGTGTATAAATGCAGATAAGAGTAAGCATTTAATTTCGTTTTGTTTCCTTCTTTACTTTAGACTGAAAAATGGGCAAAGGAGTTTGGACCAAAGTTTGGAGGGCCTGGAGGGCAAGTTTGTTGGTTTTGAAGAATTGGAAGTTCATAGCAATTTTCATGTTCCCATTTTTGCTTATATGGCTGTGTTTCACCAAAGATGAATACATGAAATACCTTTTCATTTTAATGATCTGTGGAATGTACTGGATGTTCGACTGTATGCCTCTTCCTGCAACTGGTTTAATTCCCCTCATTCTCTTTCCACTGTTGACGCTCCAAAATGCCAAAGATACAATGAAAAATTACATGAAAGACGTGACTATGATGACATTCGGATGCAGCTTGTTAGCATTATCGGTCATTTCTTCTGGACTTTCGAAAAGAATTGCATTGAACATTCTATTTTTAACTAGAGCTAATTTCCGGTTAATCATGCTCTATCTTATGATGACGTCTGCCCTATTTTCTATGTGGTTTGTTAATACTGCCGTCATGATCTTTATGATGAAAGTAATCGAAGAAATAATCACCGAGCTAAAGGATAATGTAGGAGTTGGTACGTTAGGGGATCAGAAAATGGAGGAATGGAACAAAACTTTAGAATTAGACAACGGAGTCAAAATGATCCTTGATGAGCAAGGAGAAAGCAATGTAATGTAAAGCAATTAGATTGTTAAATAAAATTAGCTTTTCATAATTGTATAGGTCCCATTACTCGCCCAATTTCGAGTGTGGGGTATGGGTGGGAGCAGTTCTTCGTATACACATATACTTCTACAATTTAATATTTTAACACAATAAGCATAATATGTGATTGTTAAACCTGTTTAGCTACCTGAAGGAGAATCAAATGCTGAAACTGAACTACAGAATCAGGTGGTAGACTCTCCTGACAATAGTGATTTAAAAGCTCCGAAAAAATCTGAAGAAAATCCCGACAGTACTGCTATTGCCAGTGCTGCAGTACCATCGGTTCAAGATGCGTCTTCTTCAGCCACGATTGGCACTGCTGTCAGCATGTTAAATCCCGACAAATCGGAGCAGCAAAATCTTCATAGCGAAGGCATGGATATGGACAACATAAAACAAGACATTGCTGAATTATTGACACCGTACAAGATAGATTTATTTCACAGCGTTGCAATCGCTGCAAATATCGGAGGATTACTTTGGCCCTACACAAGTACTAGCTCTGTTGCACTGTACCATTTTTCAGGGATTCCAGCATACAAATCATTAGCTAGATTCGTAAACCTGGCTGTATGGATGAACTTCACCTTTCCTATAATCCTTATAGTATTCACTGCTGCTTGTATATACATGGGATTTATAAATTTTGGACCATGGCAAAAAATATTCCAAAAGAATCAACTGCAATACATGACAATGACTGCGGCGAACTGCGATACAAAAAACAAGGTGTAGCATCTTTTAAAATATGTTAATATATAAACTTTAAAATTCTCCCAATATTTTAAACGTTTTTATAAAACTATGTAGGTTCAGAATGTGTATCGAGATAAATGCAAAGCTCTGGGAAAGCTCAGCTCGCACGAAAAAGGAGCTTTGTTTGTTGTGATTCTATCAATTTTTCTGTTTTTATTACGGCGTCCTGTGTTTATGTGGGGATGGACTGCTTTGTTTACAAAGAAGCCAAAATTGGATATCAAGGATTCAACCGTTGCGTCATTGATTACAGTCTTGGCATTTTTTATTCCAAAGTGTGGAGCAGATATGTTACGTGGCCCCAAGAACCCAGATGACAAAGCAAGCTTCACTGCCGTGCTCGGATGGAAAATAATCCAACAGAGTTTTCCTTGGGGTCTGCTAATTTTCATAGGGGGTGCAACTTCGCTCGCAGAGGGAATGGTGCAAATTGACAAAAAGGACACGGCATTCGCCATGCAATTGGATACACAATTGTATGAGAATTTTGGACCAACTACAAGTAATTCCCGTCAATCAAGCAATCCCGCACTCGTTTTGCTGATATCGATGTTGATAACCTCTGCATTATCGCATTTTGTGACAAACACGGCTGGTGCAGTCATTGCTGCTAAAATTTTTGGAACATTGTCTTACAAATTGAATTTCGGATACTGCTACCTTGCAGTACCCTGCCTGGCAGTCTGCTCGTTTTCATTTTTACTTCCTGCTGGGACTCCGACCATGGCACTAGCTCACATGAAATGTCATGAGCTCGATGGATGGGTTTGCTTTCGGAAAGGTTGGCCACTTTTTGTCTTCGCGTTTACTGTTGTTTATTTTTTTGGACTATTCTATACGGATTCGCTAATGAATTGTGGATCTTAACTTTCTTAACTACAGAGTTGGTAAGTCAGTCAAAAAGAAAGATGCCTTTCACTCAAAAATAACTAATTCATTTACTATTTTGTTTTCAATTTATAAATCTAGAATATACCACATTATTCCTATTTCAGCATTTCTTTTTCTGTAGTATTATCTAAGGAATGACAATTCAACACCGTCTAACTGCGATATTTCATTGTCTCCTCCTCATGAATTGAAACTCGAAAGAGGATTTATTCTTTCCACGAGAAGCTTCTACTTCAAGTCTCAAAATTCTCGCTACAATTTAAAAAATTATGTATTCCAATTTCGAATCATGATGTAACTTGAATACTAACTAAATCACTTCAATAACTTCAGTAAATCACAATAATGACGATTAAGACTTTAAAGGAAAACATCTGTATTTACAAAATAAAAACTGTCGAAATAAATAATTAATCTTCTAAGGTTCCATTCCAACTCCAACTCAAATAACTTATTTTACTGTGTACAATAAACAATTATATGGAGCCGTTTTACCCTGATGTATAGTTGTACATGCGACAATTTTACGTTATACACCGGAGAGCACAATTTTAGATAAAAATCTAATAAGAACTGCAAAAAATGTTAATTGCAATGAGCCGATGCAATTTACTGAAACAAATGCAATTGAATGCTGTCATTTACATTGCGACTGTGTACAAAAAATTTAAATTTAAAGTTTTTCAATTCAGGTAGACTTTCACTATGCAGGACATTAGCAATATTTGGATAAAACATAAAACTAACTAAACAAGTGAAACCCCACTCTGCCTGTCCCTGAAACAGACATCATAGCACCTGCGTTTCCTTCAGAATAGTTAGGAGCGGAAAATATCGTCACTAGTTGTTTATCAAATGACCATCGATAACCATTAGGGACGCATTCATGAGCTCGGCAAATCATTATTAAGTCGTTGTCCTCAAGAAATTCTTCTAAAGCGTCTTGCCCGAAAAGATGACCAATACCTCTGTGCCGAGGGTTGGTATCAGGATGATCTTGTTTTTCATAGCCGTCGATATTTTCATCAGGATCTGCAAAATATTACCATCTTAATTAATTAGTAATGACACAAATGAAATAATATATAGACTATAAAAAAGCCGCATTTGCCGCAGATACACATGTAACAAAAATTAACGAAATGAAATCCCATTTATAAGCAAAGCCTAACCTGACCATAATACATCGGTCACCCAATTGTCCCGAGGGACTATCATCGGCCTGTTTAGCTGCCGAATTTGATCGAGATAATGTAAATTTGGACTGCAAAGCATAATTAAAACATCGAGTCATCATAACTCGTTTAAATTTTAATTTCTAGCATGTGCATTTACACATTAAATTAACAAATATATTTAAAAAAACCTTAGGCCTCCGTGACAGCAAAAAATGTTCCCATTCACTACTGCAGCAAGGGGAATGTGATCAAAAGTTCTGTTTAGTATTTCAAAAATTACTTGAAAGTCTTTAGTTTTAAATCGACGTCTGATTTCACTATGAAATCCATAAGTTCTATTTATTGGTTTGCTTTCATGATTTCCTCGTACCATATAAAATGAATTAGGGTACGCTACTTTAAGGGAAAGCAAAAGGCAAATTGTCTCAAGAGAATTTTTCCCTCGATCTACATAATCCCCAAGGAATAAGTATCTTGTTTTTGGAGGTCTGAAATATTATAACAAATTAGAGTATTATTTGAAAGGTAGTAAATTGCATGCCATCCAGTTAGATATAATTAGAAGAGTGAGGTTGACCTTCCTCCTTTAAAGAGATGGAATAATCTAAGCAGATCAAAAAATTGCCCATGAATGTCTCCACAGATTTTAATAGGACCTTGTATTTCTAAAAGGCTTGATTGAGCTAAGAAGGATGTTTGAGCTTCTCTGCAAAGTGTACGAATTTCCTGCTCAGTGATTCTAACCGATTTATGCCTTGGGTATCTTGGCCTAGCTTCCCATAAGCGCTCTAGAAAATCTTCAACTCTGAATGGGGCCATGCCACTAAAATGATTTAATAGTTTTGCTTTTTTTAATAATTTATTACATTCATTCGTAATACAGGTTGATCAAAGCGTTTTATGTTCTGACCTTCCGACTTACTTCCAAAATTGACTTGGTAGTTGGTACTAATGGATGTATGAAGATATATGAACTTTGTTGAAGTGTATAAACAATTTTAAGCCTGTAAAACATTATTGCAATGTAGTTATGTAGCACACGTGAAATTCGAATTGCCTGCTCAAGTATTAAATAGTTTCTACGACGATTCAAGTTGATGGAAGTATGGAAATGGAACTACTGGATAAGTCAATGTGAATTTTATTTCATTCTTTTATCGTTTTATTTCACAGAGCATAGTTTTTAAATAAATATTTCATAGTACAATTTAAAATACATTTTTCATGGTCTAACTTGCAAAATTGCAAATATGTTAATAATGATTTCGTTTTAATTAACTTTGAACTAATTTTGTTAACCTTTCAGTTAATTTAGAGTTGTCTTTTGTCTTTAACTTGTCAATTATAATAAACTACCGAATTACGTCACAGAATCCATCCCCGGATATAAATGATAAAGCGCTGCCATCATTGAGTATGAAATGGCAGCAAAGACACCTGTCTGAAATCCTCCTGTTATTAAATAAATATATTAATTAAAATGCAAATCATTAAATTATTTGAATAATGACTTTGTCAGAAATTTCTGTCTTAATTGACCTCGAAGTCCAAAAACCCCACCGCAAAGAGCACCCGCAAATGCTGAATTTTTCCAATCATTCTTGTCTCGCTTCTAATTATCGTAAAAAATAATTCATTGTTATGTTGTCAGCCTGTTACATTGGACATATGATTAAACATGAATTTGTGTTAACATTACCGTTTGGGCACCTCTCTTAAGACCATCAAACAAAATCGCACCAATGGCAGCTCTTTTAGCGATTCTCCATGAGATAACCGTTCCAGCAGCGAAGCGTTCAATACCTGAAGCATTTGCACTTTGAGCATTTTTCAACCATTGCTGACTTGCAAGGCGACCTTGAAAGTAATGTTGGGTGCCCAGTCCAATAAGAAGCCCCCCTGCAAATTATAAGGCATGTTGCAACTTCAAGTACTTTGCGAGAATGTTAATTGTTAATTGATTCTATTATAAGAATTAAATTTGAATTTTAAACATGCAGATTTGGAACGAATAGTTTATCATAACGACAATGCTATAAAACACACAAGCAAGTCAATTCATACCGGCGGTTCCAATAGCTGCGTTTTCAACATCGAAATTAAAAAAGAATTTCCGAGGCACGCCTTGTCCGTCATTTAAATAGAACTCCGGAGTATAAAATGTCCTTCGACCAGTTACATCGACCTCACGAGTCTTGCCAATGAAAGGATGAAAAAAGAAAGGCAAACGTTTAGGATCGTCAAGAAGCTGGTAGTACTCATGCTTAAGGGCTTGGGAATAATCCGGCTTGGGAATAGTAATAGTAGGGAGTCCAAACGCTGGAGTAGGCTTTCCATCTTGCCACTGGTTCCCTTTGAACTCCACAGGGTTTATAACAACTTCATCAGATGATTCATCCATGATGAACTAGTTGTTCATCAATATTGATAGCCTTTTCGTCTATGAAACTGAAGCCGTTTCAGACTCTACGTACTTCTACGGAAATCTTAACCCAGAGAACGTTCATGAATTGAATATCTTGAGATTTGTAATTTGGGCTTTTAGATGTTTTTATAGTCCTCGCAGATTGAAGTTTTTATTTTCAAAATGGAAATCGTAATTTGATTCTGAAATTTTCCCATGACTACATGGACCTTAAATACTGTCGAACGGTAAAGTATTTTACTAACGTTGGAAAGAGTGTAAGATTGTACACTCGATCGATTCTTCATGCAGTACGAAATAAACGTAGACTAGATACAAAAAGCATGCATATTGATGAAAGTATTTGATTGAAGCTGTGTAATTTAGGATTCTTCAAATGAAATAATATCGCTTGAAATCAATGATATATAATCATAGAATAAGAAACTATTATACTAAATTGTAGAAGAGACAACGCCTATAGCGTAACTGTGCCGGTCGAGTTTGTAATTAAGGGTGCAAAGTCTTTAAGTTTCTTATTCTCTGTATATAATGCAATGCGTTTATGATACTACTTGGTTGAAATGTGTGACTTTATTTCAGAAATGTAGATTGAAATCAAAAATTTTATTAAGCCACTCTTGCAAGTATGCGCTGAATTGGACTCATGTTACGTCGAATTTTAGTCTCATAAAATAAATCCTTCAAAGATTTTCCAAGCGCTGATAGCTCCCCATCGTTATTCGGTACCATGATTGAATTATAGAAACCCTTAAAATCACAGTTTCGGTCAGGGTTTTGTTTGAACCATTACAACTTGTTTTAAGGCATATATCTAGTAATGCAAAGAGGTCTTACCAGAACAAATTCTTCAAACTGCATCCCTTCGTAACTAGTATCAATTAAATTGTTATCAAAATCTGATCGATACACTTCAATGAAATCTTCTATCGGTCCAATATGTCCCAAAAGACTTAGATTCAAAATTCTGCGTTTTTGAAAATAGGTGTAAGTTATTCAGGTTCAATATTTTATGCTTATAAAACCAAGGATTATCATTACATTTCTGCCCGACTAATTAGCAGCTCCTTAGGGTCCCTTTGAAGCATGATAAAAATACGCCACGCGTCGAAGAGATCTTGTTCAGTGAACAAAGGCAGATATTTTTTCAATTTGTCACCACTAAAGGCATGCCGGGCAGTTTTCTTAATATTGACATCAAGTCGTTTCTCAACAGCTTGGAAGAAAGCAATACGGATATCTGCCTCACATTTGATCTGTGAGTTAAAGACTTCCTTACTTCGAACAGTTTCTACAATCAAGTTTCGACTAAGGCCTAAATATCATTAGCATGAATTACTTTCGTTGATTCGAAAAGTTGAAAAAGCATTAAGTAATTAATTTCACCAGCTCCATCGTATTGACCCTCCACGTCAAAGCTGCAAAAAATGTCATTAGGTAATGCAACCGACCATTTCCAAATAGTGTCTAACATTTCACTAAGAGTGTTTTTCACCTGAGTCACTAAGTCACCTATCATTTTAGACATTTTAAAGCAGGTGTTTGTCTGATGTCTTGGATGTTGTCACACGTTATCAAACCACTTTTACAACATTTACGCATTTAGAAATAAGATCATGACATTTTTCTGTGAGTCAATCCATAATAAAGGTCAAAAAAGTTGTCAAGGTGCATGTTAAAAATATATTTTGTTCCAGCAGACGATAAATTAATTACTCATCTAACTACCATAATTTTAGCCAAAAGGGGTATGTAGTGACACGGATTAATTGCGACCAAGTACTACCCCATCGCAAATTATAGGTTTGAAAGATTAACTCTCCCAAAAAGCACCTAAATAATTTTAATAAATGCTTTGAATGAATGTGTTCGCAAAATTGTTACAATAAGATTTTAAAGTTCCCTTTAAAGAAAATAAAGGTTTTGTGGTAATGTTACTTGTATTAGTTGTATATTTTTCCCTTTTATTTTGGAAAGTTTATTGAAAAAGTTAAAAAAAAAACGAAATTAAGAAAGAATTTCTTGCGTCCCCTAGCTTCTTTCGTAATTATATGCGTTAAGTATCATAAAACCCTTTTTTCAGTTACTCACACAAGAGCTGAAAAAACACTAATTTTTTATAAAGATTTTGATTTACTGTTTATTTTATAAACACAATTTTGCTATTCACCCTTCAATTGTATTGTGCGACATAAAATTGTTTGATAACATACGAAGGTCCAGTACTTCTAGTTCTTTATATTACTCCTTATCGTTCTTTTCGTCTTCTTTGTTCATCGAATATTGCGGAAGGTATTTTAGCACCCAATAAGTACCCTCCTAGAAGGGCCGTCGTATAAACCGTGTTCTTTAGTGGATTATCTATTTTAAAGTTAGTATAATGTACATTTCAATAGATTGCTTTATGTGTATGTTAAAATAAACTATAACTCGTTCGTACTGCAGAGGCGAAACGCAAGGGCACAGACTGCCATCGCTCCAAAAATACTCATTGAATTAGTCCGTGAATAATTGATCTAAGAAACATTAATTTATAAATATTTATTTGTGGTATTTCCTTCATGGTTGTTTAAAAACAATTCTAAATGGCTTACTTCTTTAGAAAATTGTTGTTCAAAAAAATCGAAAGCTAAACCCGCGATGATTATCCTACGTATAACCCGACCAGTAATTACACCAGTTCGATCAAAAAAGTGCATCATTTGAAGAGCTTTTGGATCTAAACCATGATTCTTTGGCAATGGTTTTAGTTCACTAGGCTTGAAAAAAGATTTGGTGCAATATCCGGATAACAGTCCCCCTGATGCATATAAGTTAGAGGATTATGTTCATGCCGTTTCTTAATATACACAATTAAGGATTTCAAACAATATTTAAAGTCCCTACATAAAGCTCCAAGAACAAAGTTATCTTTGTAGACAAATGCGTATACATTAACCAGTTTCTCATTCTCTCTCCTCACGGTCAATTTTACAGGAGCTCCTAAGATTCGGCTGAAATGTACCTTTGACAAAGAATTTGATGCAAAATATGGTTCGAGGTAACCTGGTAGAGGGTAGTTTTCATTGATGCTTTTTATGTTAGGGTTTTCTTCGCTACTCATACTAAAAATTTAGAAATTTGATAGTTGACTTATGGCACAACCTATTGGGCGATTATACAAATACAATGTGAGATGGGAATGTAAAACAGATTATTCGTTTACGATTCATACGATTATAAGTTAAAGTTGAAAGTTCTCATAGTAACTTTTACCCTCGTTTATATGCACCATATCATTCTTTGCTAAAATGGTATTTATTTGAAATCGACGTTGATTCAAAATCAAGGCTCCTAGAGCTCCAAAATAGTACCAAAACAATTTTATTCTGTTATTGCAAGCTCAAGCTGTCATCGATGATAGGAAAATGTCTAGTCCATGTGCTAAAACTATTAACAAGTCTCTAGAAGGTAATTCATTGTCTTCATAATTTATCTTTCACAGCAAACTTTATTTCTAAATTTGTCTTCGTAGACGATTGGATGAAACCAAAAACACTAAAAAGTGGTCTTCCAATACCAAAATCTAGACCAATTCGATCTAACAGGAGGATGCTGAAAACTCCAATGTTGTCTCGGTACAGAAAATGCTTATCAACCAAGGATAAATTCAAATTTAAAATTCAAGAAACTCCCAAGTATCAATCGACAATCACATCGATCACAGCAGCCCTTCAAAAGGGCCCATGGTTCAAAATCAAAGGGAAAAAGGTTGAATTCCCTCATGAAACTCCAATAATCTTTTACCCTAAGTTGCTTGAAGCTGAAAATGACAAACACCCTGATTGTAAACTTTGCTCAAAATCTGAAGAATTCTTTAACAGTGTCGGAGATCTGTATTTAAATGAGGTGGAAGGCCGCAAAAAAGTTTCAGATGACATTTCTCAGGTTTAAAAATGCTAAAATTCCAAGTATCATCAATGCTCAGATTTTCTAAACACAGATTATATACCTATATATTTTTAGGAAATGATTCCTATTTGCGAGGAAATTGTTGCCACTGCGATACAGCACAAACGCCATGAATTCTGTGAGCTTGTTGAGTATGTATTGGACTCCTACCCAAATTTATACAAAGACGACCATCCATATAAAATTGAGTGTGAACGTTGGAAACGTTTAGATAAATACATTCCTAGAATGATAACCAAGTTGGAGAAAATGAAAGAGAAGCTAACCGATAAACTTGGATACACTACTGGGGCTCCGTTAAATGATCAAAGCTACCAAGCTTTAAAAATTCATATTGATGAAGGAAAGCATTTGCAACAACAGAGTGAAAAAATCATAACTGATATGATCCTTGTTAAGTTAAGGAAGAAGATGAAGAGTAATTCTTCTATATTTTTTAATGATGTCAATTGCATGGAAGACGTACTTGTCAGTAGGGTTGGTAATGCTGAATTGGTGAGTTTATAGTCTGAACACACATAGCCTATTTGTTATATTACAGAATCTACTCAATATCATTAGCTTATTTATTTATTCAAAATGGATGCATTTATTAGATGACTGAATGGGTCAAAGATCGACTAGACAGATTTATAAAAATGGTAGGACAATGTACCAGTAGAACTTCAAATGACGAGGGTCATAGTAATACGGACAATGGTTCAAAAAGCCAAAGGACTCAATCGGATACTGAATTCGATTTTCCTCTGAGACTTTGCAACACGACGAGAAGACAATGGAATGCAATACAACCTCAACTTCCTTGCTCTATAGTTCACTTTTTTGCTTTCACTGATGGGAACAAAATCAAGGACATTCATCCTTCTTGGTTCGGTACTTTTATGAATTCAGCCAAGATAATACCCGAAATCGTGGACTTGAGCAAATGTAATTGGCATATGGACTCGTTTATAAAAGAATTGGAACAGGAGATACAAAATATGATAATTGAGAAAAGATTGCGTTCATATATTAAGAAAAGATGCAAGGAAACAGGCTATCAGGGAAATTAAAACTTTTTCTATGGGAAATTTTGTGATTTACAATATGATTCGTTTTAATGAGCTAAGCAACTAAATATTTTGATTGTAAGTTGTAACATTGAAATTGAGTCTATAATGATTTGGAAACCCTTGACAGACAAAAATAATAAAGAGTGAAGTTATCGCATTATGAGAAGGATATTACGAAATGAGTTTGTGTACTTTTATGCTTTTTAATATTATAATGATTTTGATCTAATCAGAATTGTTAATTTTATCGAGGTTTTCTGTGAAATAATTATTAAACTAAATACGAAATACTATTTACTGTACCTTTTATTTATTATAAGGTCAATTATCATGAATAATAATTGTATTACTGATAGCTTTACAAGTTACATGACATTTGTAATAGAAAGTTGAGATCAAGGTTTTTCAAAGGTTATCACATCAATTACCTAGTTATAAGCAATTTAAAGAACACTAAGAGAGTAAGGCGAATTGTGATTAGTGCGATTATCGACGGAAAAGCAAATACATGATTGATGCATAGGCTGCAAAACCAGCAGCCCCATAACGGGCACCAGCCGCTCCACCTGAAAAGAAATGTTTAAATTGAATAAGTAAAATTACTTTGACAAATATTTCTTTAAAGTATAATCAAGATAAATTCTTAAACACCTGGAACTCCCCGAAGACCAAAGGCACCGCCTGTGATTGCTCCAGCAAATAAACAATCAAATATACTGCGTCTAGGATAGCCCTAGGTAAATTATAAATGTAAAGCTTTCATATACGCTCAGAATGTATTTTGAATCAAAGTTAGAATATCATGATAGTTAATTATTATTTGGTTTCGCATACCCCTTGAAATTTACACTCCAAAAAACTGTACAGAATCGTAGTGCCTACAACTTGTCCTCCAATCCTCCAATACATATTTCCTCCGACTTGAAGCTTTTGAAGTTTACTGAAGTGTTTATTATTTTTCAAAGCATCAGGGGCTTTTGTCATCTCAAGAGTGAATTGGTCTACTTTCTGCTTGCCATCGAATATTTTAGTAAAGTACCCAAGCCCTGCACCACCTGTTTAATTGTATAAATATTTGAAGACCATCTCTAATCTTATTAGATTTACTGATATCTGTACTAATGTACCCGTCGCTCCAACGAAAATCGATCCAAAGGTGTAACATCGCTGTCTATACCCTTCAACTACTATTTCCGGCATTTTTAGCAAGTTGAAGATCACCCAAGATCCTATTGACTTTAAAATTTATTTACTTAAAGTTTCGATTAGAGTTTGTGTGAAAAACAACATGAGTATTTTGAATTCAAGGAATCTATTTCTGTTTTGCTGCAGATAGAGTTTCCATGATAGCAAATATGAAATAGAATAGGTGGCATTCTGATTAAATTATTGTAATGATATTCTGGTGTGTCCTTTGGCAATGCAATGTAATATATAACTTAAAGTTCAGCTAAATGTATTTGATACAGATATTTTGTTAATGACCATGGCACAGAATGATACTTGACATGTAACTCCTGTATAAATAAATGCCAAAACACGCCCTACATTTTTCATTACAAATTAGCAAAAATAGAAATTTGCAATACTACGTACTACAGAGTAGATGAAATATTTATGTCTCATCCACAAC
>JAQGAA010001667.1:0-14889 GCA_034696425.1 Isotoma viridis | reverse complement strand
AATATTTTAGAATTCTGCCCTATACAATTATAAACTTTACTTACTAACGAACTACTGAAATTCTGCGACCAACGATGGGATTCTCTTCAATGTGAAGTGAACAGTAATTTAAAAAGTCAACCGCAGACAAAAAAATACGTCCAAGTGATCCAATCTTATTTTAATATTTTGTAACAGCTCAGCTCAGCTCCAATACAACCTGTAACAAGTTTCAAATAATGTCAAAATCAATGACAAATACAAGTGTGAATAAAGTAAAAAACTGAGTTTTGTAAGCGTGGTCTTAAAGTAAAACGCACACAAGATAACAACATTATAACTCCTATCCCCTCGCCTCATCGAATATCTCTAAACTTAACACGCGATATTCTATTTACCCTAGTGAGTATGAGTACCCATCAAAGGAATCAAATGCCTAACAGTTTGCAAAAACTAGAAAATTCGTACTTCTACGTGGACATATCGATCCATTCTAAAAAGCTTACGTGGATTTAGTTGATTTGGATTTCCGAATGTCCTTTTTTTCAGCTCAGAGTTTCTTCAGTATGCATTAGTAGTGCTATTCGGCCCAGGAGAAAGTTTGACGTACTTGGACAAGTTGGACAATTTTCATTCCCCGTTCAATCAACCTGTTGATGAAATCTTTGGATTAATTTGGGCTTACAAATAATAAAATAAATAATCCATATCCATATTATAGATACCTCTTTTGAATAGAATTTAATAGCATTAGTAAATTACAAAAGCAGTAATTTCACAATAATCCAAAAAATTCAATACTTTAGTACACACACCGTGTACCTTTACCTCTGCAATAGCTATAATATAACCTCGACAATTCAACATTTAATCTAATAAATGATTATTTTAATAAATGGGTCGGTTTTAAAACATAATTTATTCAACAAGTTCCTGCCTACCCACCTAGTTTCAGCCTTTTTGACCTACTCTTAAATATTGCCATAAGCTTCAAATTTTAATCAAGTTATGAAAAAAAATGTCTTACAAAATCCTATGGCATTTCAGTACAGCCAGCACGGGTACTAGAAAATTAAACTGTATTTTTACTTATTAATGCTCAGCCTTTGAAATAAAAAATAGCTGATGCTGTCAACTTCTAAAAGGCTTACCGTTCGGTTTTTTACCCAGGTTCAACTTATTTTAAACTTTCTTGGCTTCCTATCTATCAGAGACAATTTACCTTCAATTTTACATAATTTTCATGATGGTATTGAACAGAGGTTGTCTTATCAGTCGTAGTGTATTATGCTGAATACCACATGTTATGTTATTAATACCGTGTGGAGAAGCACTGCTGACAACTTAAAACAAAATTATTTAACAACATACATGGAAAGAGACAATAACGAGAATGAAATGACAAGCTCAGGCAACTTGCACCATCATGGTTGTCTTGTCATGCATATTGGTTTCAATTTGAGAACCTATCATCATTTCATGCCAATATAATATTACTTCTCCTTATCAGCTCCGTTTAACTACTAAACCACAAATAAAACCCAAGTCAATTACTACAAAGTAAAAAAAAAAATAGTCTGTCTTCCGGTGTCTTTCTTACATACATAGACTGGATTAACTGGACACTGGACATAATGAATGTTGGATAATAATTAAAGCTAAAGTTACTATGTACTAGCTCATACTCATTATTTCTACTTTTTAGCCTTGCCTACTGCCACTATTTTGTTTACCACTACACGCTCCCATGTCCGAGGCAGTCAGCATTTCAGCAATTTAGCAATCCTATTTAAGGAAGCTCAATGCGCGACTATAAATTTTATGACACTAGACTGAACAATTTTTATTTTATATCAAAAATAAGTATATTACTCACTCACTACCTACCATTCACGTACTCATACTCACCATAAACGAACTAATCGATAATAAAAACATGTAAATCAGATTCTAGAGGAAACTCTGTAATATTTAATCAAAATCGAAGAACGTACAAATTAGCGAATTTATATTACTTACAGAATTTCAGTACTGTGCAATTTTGCAAGTTTTTAAGTGCAGGTAAAGAAATGCCTATTGAATGTAATATTATACTCGTGTCATATCCGCCCTCATAAGACTGAATTTTCATGATAAACTTTCCAAAGATAAGCCGCTATCAACTATCTAACTCTGAATAAGAGATTAGTATAGTATGGGACTGATTCTGACAAACAAAAATTATTGTTTGCATTCCTACTTTCATATTTGCAATTCGGCTTTGGCTGAATTATCGATAAACATACATACCTAGTAAATGTATGCAAATCTCTTTGATTTGATGATTATACTCTCTGATGATGCTTTCATTGCTGTCTTGACTGTACTGTTGACTTTACCTAAGCATCGTAGTAGTCTTGTATCCTCATTTTCATCATTACTGCATGAAGTTGGAAACTTTTTTTTGAATAGCTGATGAGAGTGGAAATTGTGACTTTTTTCAAAAATAGTAAAATAATCTTTAATGATGAAATGATGACTGTATAGCTTGAGCTGGCTATATTGCGTGTATTGGTAGAGGTTTGCTTCAGAACGTTCAGATATTATGTTTAGTCAGATTCACCAACATATCCGTCTATTCCCGTAGAGATTCAATATTGATTGAGTCTAAGTAAAAACTACAAAACTAAGGTACAATTTAGACTATGCATGCAATGTATTTCTTTTGCAATGCACAATGCAAGCTAGAGGGTTGAGATCAGAGATTACTTTTAATTATAAAAGTAATCTCTGGGTTGAGAATGAGGCTGAGAGTGAGACTGTGAAATTGATATTAGATTTATACCTTGAGTTTTATCTTGAGAAAAATTACAAGTGTACGAGATTTGTTGAGTTATTGCTTGTAAAATGGGTGCATATTTTGAAATTATGACTTGGCAATTGCCAATTGGTAATTTGTAATTGTGAGTGAATTGAATTGGTACCTGGTTGCTGGTAGCTTTGATTCATAGAATTTGCTGAATTTCCCCAATGTAAACGGTTTTATGCGTTTTGACAATTTTGACTAATATTGAATTTCCTAAAAAGATAACGGAGAATTTAAAATGCTTTTAAAATGTAGATTCATGTCGATGATGCCTTGATGAATGAGTAAAACGCTGAACTTCATTCGATGTCTGAGGAAATCGTGACTTGAAGCAGGTTTTGTAATTGCCACTGCACACCTCTTCTGTTGTGTACTGTGCGCTGCTGTTGTCGTCTACGCTACTACGCATGCTAGATACACCTTTTCCTTACATTACGCTTATGCCAGGCAACAAGTTTGATCAAGGTCGTTTTCTGAGGCCTTTTTTGTGTTTTTTTTTCGGTCATAAAAGCAAACTACGATATACGACATACGATTGACGACAAAGAATAATTAAGGCTTCAATGCACAATGTAAAAGCATTTAAATAAGAACTAGGAACTGGGAATAATTGGATCATGTATTGATGATGACGTTGATTGAAATATCATTTGATTTATTAATTTGCAATTGGGTTTTTTTTAAAGGTTATGTTATAATTGAGGTTTTATTGTAGCAGAAACAGAAAGAGCAAAGAAAGGAGAGACTAAACTATTATAATTGGTTTATAATCCGGCCTAAAGAAATTAAATTCATTCCTGATTACATTTCAAGGTAAAAATGTATTATCAAATCAACGAAAAAATGATCTTCCACTTCAATTGTTCAATTGGCCGTCGTCACTTAGGGTAGAAATTCCACCACCGTGGAATGTAATTATGTAATAGAAAAATAGAAGTCATCAAACATTGCAGCAAGCCATATTTACATTGTTTAAGCTTGTGTCGTCATCAGCTAGGAATAAAAATAAAATGGGAATGTACTATTACGAATATGATCAAATACATAGGGTTATCTGGAATAATGGGGTATATCATTTTAGAAAGTACTTACTTTCCGGTTCAACTTGGGTTTGTATTCCGCATATTTGCAAACCCCTTGGGCAGTGCTGCTCAGATACAAATTCATTTTTTATAAAAAGTGTCAAATCACAATTATCAAAATATTTAACAAAAAGCGACCTGCTCAGCTGTCCAATCGCCCCAAGTGTCTCCATAGCCTTCAAGAATCTCTCCAGTGGAGCAAAATAACTCTAATTAATAATTAGTGCAGAAAAAAATTAAAAGATGTTGAATTGAAATCAAACTCGAAAAATTCAAAAATATTATTATGACACACTTAAATTATTGGCTGCCGTGTCATCATCTAACCAGCCTTGGTCATCTTCAGATCTTAACTGAAACCCTACAGCAAATCCTGGGATTGGACATTCTTGGAGGACTCCAACCACCCCCGCATGACCTATATACATTTAATAAGATTAACACAATATAGATATTAATCCGTATAAATCTAGCATAGACTAAAGAATAAACTAAAGAATATTATATTCTTTAGTCTATGTAAATCTAGAAGGGAAAGGGATTTAAAGCTAAAAAATTATAGCGTTAGTACTAATAACGGGGCGGTACCTTGAAGCGATGAAATAACTGCAAATTCTTTCAAATCCAAGGCCTCCGAGATGTTAGATGGTCGCTTGCCTACATAGAAAGAATTACAGAATTAAATTAAGGTTGGCTCTTCGAAAATTCCCCGATTGTAAGGTAGAAATATTTCGAATTTTTAATAGTATTTATTGATCACGAGAATATGAAATCAAATTTACCCATGGGGGATGTACAAAGAAGCTCGATTGTATTCAAAGCACTGTCATCTGAAAGATCACCAGAGTCAAATTCTACCGTGAGCCTCATTCCATAGACGAACGTTCCGGCTGGACAAAGCTCTAATTCTGAAACAACGTTGAAGATTATTGTTAATAACTTTATCATATCATAATTCAAGGCATAATAAAAATAAATAATAAGAATTAAGAATTTTCTATACCTCCCCAATCGCCCCATGAAGTAACATGAGGTGAACTAATTATTATTTCTGGTTCTTGTCCGTAAACAGAGTAACTACTAAGAACGGCTAAAATGGCCACGACAATTTTTTGCAGCGACATGATTTTGAGCTACGTTTAAAATATGCTAGAAACAAAACCTCCTTGTAAACGATGACCTCCAGCCTCCAGCCCAGACTAAGACTTAACCTTACAATTTAATGACAGGAATAGTTAACCAACCACCCTGGCTTTAGTAATTAATAAAGTTTGGACAGTAGATAGAAAAGCTTATACCTAATCTTCAGCATGTCAGTCATAATGATCAAATCACAGATAAAGTTATAATTTTGATGGGAGTACACAATGACCGTACCCGTCAAAGTTACAAACATGCAACATTTTACAACATTTAATTAAAAAAACTTAGGTAATCGGGAATTTTAGCCTGGTAATTTTGGTTTGTGTTTAAATATTTTAATCCTATGTGAATGATATATTTTGAATTTTGTCAAGTGATTTATGCAACTTATGATTTTTATGAAGTATTGATGGCGAAACGATACTTTAAGATTACAAAATAATACATAACATAATAATGATGATTTATGTCAAACATACATAAAAATACAGTAGCAGATTTAAATAATCAGAGGTCAGAGTACCACAATTAAAATTCACCTTTGAAACTTTTATTCATCCGAATTTTTAGGAATAAATTGAAAAGAATCTAGTCATCTGTAATTATTGAATTGAGAACGTTGTCAATTTATTTCTAACATTTTGTAATTAATTAATGTCAAATCAAAGGTATGCATACGTTTGAGATTACTTCACCAAAGAGATGCAGTGTCAGCATTTAAAAAATAAATGGTTTAACTTGGTGTGTCGTCGCTCTCGCTAGCTTTTCATTCTATTCTATTTTGTGATTATTGCGTCTAAGATAAAATGCTTATCCCATGTTCTTTCATCAATTCTGCAGCGTCCTTGCTAATCATCTCAACTACTTCAATGCATCCAAATCCAATCATTAGGTATTTCTTCAAAATCTTCATCCACTTCTTGGCTTGATGAATATGACCAGCTTTAACGTTTACAATGGCGAGATTCAAAGTCATATAAACCAAAATGCCAATCAAAGGAGTGCCTTTAGCCATGTTGAATACACGTTCGAAATACGCTATTGCTTGTTTATGTTTTCCTTGTGTATAATACGCCATACCAATAATTTGAAGAGGGTCCAAAAGGGCAAAATTCATTTTAGGATTTTCAGATCTCAGCCTTTCCAAAGCAGCGACTTTGCTTAAAAGCTTGTTTACATCTTGGTCGTTACTGACTGTATTCGACAAAATTCTTGCTATATCTGCAACAATTTCTGCTCGTTGATGCTGCGTCTCAACGGAATCTCTTTCATCTAATCTGCATAGCCGGCATCCACAAGATTGGCCTAAGCTATTAAATATTTTCTTCCGAATAGGAAGCGGTGCAGTAATGTCTCCAAAAGGGAATTTTATTTCTTCGCCAGTCGCTATGTCAGAAATAGCACGGACAAACAAGAAGTCTCCACAAGTTCGCCATATAGAATTAGCTTCCAGGCAGCTGTGTCGAATGTATGAAGGCAGAATCCATATTCCGAAGGCTGCCTTCTTGAATTCCATAGGTTCGCAACCATCCGAACATTTGTAATCCACTCCGAATCCGTTCAATTCGCAAATGTTTAAGACTTGAAGTAGGTCATCAACCTGTTTGTCTAGAACTTCAGGCAAAGACCCGACTGGAAGTTCAAAAAATTCTTGTCTGGCTTCTCCGGTATCGTATTTGACTTTGCTGACCACATTAGCTGCCAAATTTTCAACTTTCGAACCATTCGAACCCCACTCAAAAGAAGAACTGTCTTCATGTACCACAGCAGCAAAGGCTCGGACAGCCATAATTAGCTGTCCACGTTTAAAATCGTTTGTTGCATAAACTCCTTTGGCCCCCTCGGAATTAGTTGACAATTTAACCGATCCTAAGAACTCTGCCTGATCTTCTACTCTTTTGCCCGGGTTTTGATATAATTTCATCCAATCGTACTCCCCAGTTATATGCTGACTAAGTAGAGCTTTACATTGTTCAAGAAGGCCTTCAATGAGCCTTTTCTTTTCGTTATTGGATTGCATCAACAATGACTCTAGAAATTTAATCGCTTCGTCATACTTTCTGAGACAGCATAACGCTTTAGTTTTGCGATTGATTGCTTTGAGATTACTCGATTCAATTTTTAAAGCTTTTTCTGCATCCGTCAAGGCCGCTGAATAAACTCCCATTAGATTAAATGCAGCTGAGCGGTGAACAAGGACATCCAAATCGTAAGGGTTTAATCTATTGGAAATATTGTAGCAATCTAAAGCAAGCATGTAATTCTTCTGTATAAAATATCTGTTTCCCAAGTAGGCCCAATCTTTGGATAACTTATCATCATAATTTTCCTTAGATGCTAGATCCTTGGGCTGAACGTCAAGTGGAGTCCATGTAAACCCCGGCAGCAATTCTTTGAAAACGGCGTCAGTGAGAAAGGTTAAGCAATATAGATCATCAAACACAATAGAATATCGCCCATGTACTGTTTTGGTGAAAATTGGATTGTTGACCATAATCACGCAAGCACGTGAGAGAAGCTTGATTAAACCCTTACGGACAAATGCTACTCGTCCAATACTCGAGGATTCCAAGAAAACTACATCTTTCCCATGCTGGTCAGTTACAAGAGCTATATATGAATACAACTCGTCGTCGTTGGGGTCGTCGCTTATTCTAGGAATGGCAACACAGCTACAGATGAATATTTTTCCTTCAAAAATTGTATTAGGTCGCTCTTTCAATTGACTAATACATACTATCAATTCTAGATCCAATTTTTCGGGGTTCACCTTGGTACATACAATTTCTTCTGCGTTGTCTTCCATAATATGAAAATGTAATATACATGCATCAATTATTTTATGATAGATTAGGCCTTCACAGCGATTTACAATTAAATAATAAATAATAGACGGCATTTTTTGTTCTATAATATTGAGGTGAGGCTAATTTTATACAAATAATAATAATAATATACCATCAAACTCTGACAGCGTTTCTCCAAACTCTTCTGCAGCTGCAGATCTCTCATCAATATCAATATCCGGCTGATGTTCGACGTCAACTGTAAGTGTGGACTGTGTCGATTGTCCTTCTCCATTCGAGCATTTCATTTTTGTTTTCAAATCATCCAGTTCTTGTACCAATATCCGCTTTTCAATTTCTCGAAGCTCAAATGCACTTGCAACTTGAAGAAACTCCCGATACACAACAGTTGGATTAGTGTATAATGCAGCAGCTTGTATTTCATCTTGATTCGCTATTGCTGCGACTTTATCTTCATCAGCTTTGCCATTTGTACCAGGATACCAAGGCTTGCAAGACTCCGTCATGTCACCCCCTCCGTCTTCGTGTGTAATTGTTAACGCCCTCAGATCCACTCCACAACAAAGTTCCCCTCGACCGTCCATTGAGCCCTTCTGCCCTCCGTCACGAGTCACGAAAATGTCACAGTGTCACCTCACCTTGGCTGAGATGCTGAGAAAGCCTTTTAGTCTGTGTAGACGGTTTTACAATATTTTATCTTTCAGAAAATGCAACTAACGAAAGCACAATTTTTCTGAATATTATTCAGGAAAATTTTTCCGGAAGTTTTAGTCAAAGCAACTAGTGAAGAACTATACAGTTAGTGACCACCACCGACCGGCCAGAGCGCCGGACACTACAAAACTAGAATGCTACGCACGCGCACAAGAAATCACACATTCCAATGCAATTATATCCTCTTTTGAAATGTTCGCCTTATTGGATAACCATGCATGACATGACGCATGACCAATCATCATAAGAATATCCAGAATAACCGTTCCGTGTTGCATTGCATTTTATAAAATTGCATGATTGTCGATTTTAATAAAAATTATTAATTAATTAATAAAATATTGATTAATCATTTGTCACACTCATTGCACATTGCAATTGCAATTGTAGACAAGTTGGATAACTTGACAGCGCTTGAAATGATGATGGGGATATACGATATACTTGATCTACGAATCATGAAAAAGAAGCTTTGTAAAATAAATATTCCCAATTTTATCTTAATTATTAATTAACTTTATTATTTAAGCTTGTTTAAAGCATTGTTGTGCTTAAATATATATATTTACACTGATTTAATCAGATTGTTTTCGTCTAGGCTAATCACATGCTAATCCTCTAGCTCTGACGCAATTTCATAAAGCAAGGCACAGTATTTGCAAAGTATTCTATTAATAATTAATTAGTAATAGCTGACATGAGTTGATTTATATTTACTTTACAACAAAGATTATAAGCCTGTCAAGTCAAGTCATCGGATATTCTTTATTATTATACAAGTTTAATATTATAGATTTACCGAAAACAAAACTGGTTATCCAACCCTTGTATTATTAAACAAATTATCAAATTAATTGTAATATGATTTTGGACTTTCTATCAAAAAGCTTACATTATATTCCAAATTCCAATTCCATTGTATTAATTTAAATATAACTTATGGACGTTTGTTATGAAAATTTCAATCAAATCATAAATTATGAGTGAAGTAGCATCGTCAAGTGCAAGCCCATAATGAAATGTCCGATAGCTGCTGTTGAAGATGAACTGATAAACAGACAACAGAATGATAATTAAAGTTTAATTTATGTCGAATTAAAATTAGGGCAAGGCAGACGAAGATTGATTAATCATTGTCAAGTAGACGGGATGACATTGCAAAACAGCATTTGCAGCATACTGTCTAATTTTTCATAAAGATTTAGGCTTTCCATTGCAAATAAATCATAAAAAAGTCTCTATTGATCAGGTTTTTAGAAAAATTTCTCTAGGCCAAAAAATGATTTCAAAAATTAATCTTTCATTATGTGTGCTGTCGGTATTTCTAGTTGGAGGATTTGCTGAACAATTTATTTTGGAATCCACACGAGTTACTGATTGGGGTATTTACTTAAATTTATATATAATTATTGTATTGAGGTGAACTTGTCGGGGGTTTTGATTCACAATACCCACAATTACATCCTAAGTTTAGATCAGGCCAGGGCCAAGTAAAATTGATTTCTGAAGGGTATAATTTTCAAAATAATTCCTCTAACATCGATTTTTCAAAATAATTTTTAATCATGTAACAAGCCAACAATCCAAATTCGCATGCGAAAGACGGAAATCAGACGAATTCGAATGCAGTTTACAATTACAATGTAGTCACCATATAGCTGCGATTTTCCCATTCGGAATATTTTTAGATATAATATTCATGCTCTTTTGAAATGTATTTAACTTTCTCTGCCTTCTAATAATTATAGGAGACTGGGGTGAAACCGAGTATTGTCCACCATTCCATTTTGTGTACGGATTTCGACTTAAAATCGAATTGTATGGGGGTGAATTTTCGGATGACACTATCGTAAATGGAATTGAACTTCTATGTGCCTCCGTACTGACGCGTCATGATCAGAATGCAACTCAGAACAAAGAATTTGTTACCATTACAAGTTTAGTTGGACAAGCTGGAGGTATTAACTTTTGATCATTCATGTTGTTGAGCATAAAATCTAAATAAATCGTTTTTTTAAAGAATTCGGAACAATTCTGGAGTGCCCGACCCCACACTTTGCTTTGGGATTTGTATTGCGATCCGAATTTAATCAACTTTTGTCTGATGATACGGCTGCAAACGATCTGAAAATGTTTTGCACAGATGCTAGCCAAATTGGTGGATACGATCCCACTGATTTTGGTTTGTTGATTACCTTTACTAAATGTCTTATTGCAAATAAATATTTATTTGGTTTTTATCAAGCTTAATTCGATCAATTAGCTTTTTTGGTTTTCTATCGGTGACATTTTAATAAGTATAAATTTAAAATTATTGCAGGAGAGTGGACGATTCCCCAGTTATGTCCTAGGTAAAAAGAAAATTTTATTTATACCTAATTTGACACGTCAAGTTCCTCTACAAATTAGACGCAAACTTCAAATTATTTTGTCTAAACTAATTTTTTATTTGTAGGGGGATGATCATATGCGGTATTCAAACCCAGGTTGAGGATCCAAGTATGTAAATTTTCTTCTCTCTAAGTTTTTCGAACATTTAGTTGATGTAAAATGATTAATTAGCTTATATGCGTATAAACAACTACAGTGTGAATCTGCTAAAGAATTGTTAAATTTCAATTAACTATACCAAAAGAAGCCGAGTAACCACTCAAATAATTTACAATATTTATGAATGAAACAAATCACAATGTATTTGGTCTTTAAAGGTCTAACTAAAGTATATTGACTTATTGCTTATTTTTAGTTGAACTTTGAATCTTTGTTGAATTACAGATCATACAGATAACACAGCCCTGAATAATGTCAATATGGTTTGCTGTGATCCGTATGAACTCCCAACAGCCCCTCCAACAACCGCACCTTAAACAGGCTTTCAAATAAACTCGAGTAAAATCAATCATGTCAACAAAATTAAATTATAAATAAAATCAATTCTGCAAATTTTAAAAAGTTTGAATTTGTTCAAGTTTATTTAAATTTATTATATTAAGTAAAAATACTGGATATCAATCACACTGACATTTTTTGCATGAAAACACAGTTCCATTTTTAAATCCAAGGGCTTTGCAATCTTCACAGCACTTTTCTCTGGTCCAGCAAGCAATTCTTTTTCCTTCTCTGTCTCTTGCAGGGACATGCATTTTTGTATATTTTCTAATTGGCCCTACTGATTTAATTAATGGAATGGACCCAGACAATTCTTTGATTCCTTGTTGAGCTTGGTGGCGAGGTAAGGCCTCGGTTTCCTGTGAATGGAATAAATATTTTTTTAGTACAATATAATTTTAATAATGCTTAAAAATTTGTTTTTAATAAAATGATATGATTTTAACTTTTCATTAATAATTTTCTTAATATTAAAACAATACTCCCTGCATTCTCAACATAATGTAAATAAATTATATACCTCAAGTTTTGAACTTAATAGAAACAGAGATAAAAACAAGGTACACATAGTTAGTGCTTTGATTGAAAAAGTTTTCCTTAACATTTTGAATAATTTATAATATTAGACCTTCTAGCTGAAAACGCTATTTCAAAATTCCCAAGTGGTACTGAGGAAGATTCTTTAAGTTGATCATTTTATATCCTGTATCTTTTGATACCTACATAATAAGAAAGAACAAAGGTTAGTAACATTTTCACATTCAATCGCAACTTAATAGGGGGATCGTCCCATGTCTTTGTCTATATGATACAGGAAATATAAATCCAAGATGAGATAATGAAGTATGGATATTTTTTATGAGTTCCGTTTGAGGTCTTGAAGTTGTCCATCTTTTATGTTTTTGGAGCCTGAAAATGAAAGAGGAGTTGCTTACTAAATAATTTACAGCATTGTTTATTGTTTTCTAGCTGTCACTGTTCCTAAGAAAAATTAATTGTAAAGCATTAATTACAAAGACATTTCTATAGAATATACTGTATACTGTTTTTGATGTTTCATCTTACAATGAAGATTTTATGACACGGGTTGCATTGGATGGGCTATTGATCTTGAATATTGAGAAGGTACACTTGTATCTTCATGATCTATTATCTATTCATCTAGGCATTAACAAAAGCATCTGAAGATGTAATTTATTATACATCAACATCATACATAATATTATGGGAATTGTTTTAAGTGTTAAATATTAATATTCTAAATGTCGTTTATTACGCACCTGTACCTGACTGAACAAATGAATGGGTTTTAAATGCAAGAACACAGTTCTATTACGTATGAATGCCAGATTTGTGATGGAAGTAAATTCTTTTGTTGAAGAACACACAGTTGTCATATACTATACTTATACAAGTATGTGCGTATAAGCTAAAGCTTTTATTTTGTAATACAGTAATGAGGGTTGAGAGTTGAGGGTATTTGTTACAGATCGATTGTTGATACTGTAATCTGTAATTAGTATTTAGTACTGTATATCATTATCTATCATTCTTATCAAATTCTAACTACATTATGAACCCGGATTATGCGTTGCTTTGTTGTTACTTTTTAAACACCTAAAATTAGACACCATCTCTATCTTTAAAAAACAGCTTACCATCAATCATTCGTCAATCTTAACGTTTTTAACAAAAACGTCCACAGTAGATCAATGATGAGAGGAATAATAAGTTATAAATAAATTATACTAGACACTAGACAGAGTTCATAATACATTCAAAAGTTCACTTTAAATAGAAATATAGTTTTTATAGGATTTAAAAACGTGACGTAATGAAATATAAATTGTTTTAGAGGACATCAGAAACATCTTATAATGAATAATGAAGCACAAATGTCCATTGTTCTTATCACGTATTATATCAAACCCTTTTTAAAGTAAAGGGCAACCATGTTGACTGTATAATAATTAGCATCATGAGAGTTGGGACACCTTATATAGAAATCATCATCAATCATTTAGTTACCATGACTTAATGGACGCTATAAGTTTATAAAGCTAAAGGGTTGCTTCCCTTGCTACAAGGGTCATGCGGGTCAAACATCCTATACTTACCCACCCATCATAAGCAAATATCTAGCTCTAGCCTATCCATTAGCAGTTTCTGCAAAATACCTCTCTCCATCAATGCCAAAACATTTTAATTTATATTAATAAGCAATGGCATAGAATGCAATAGAAAATGCCATTCCGGCTTCCTGAAATTAATTGGCCACATTATTGGCCAGATAGTAATAGCTTTACTGAAGTCTCTAATTGGGTAAAAGAATGGTCCCGTGAGATTATTTGGCTTTCACTTGCAGTGATTGTAATTTTAATATACTCCATATCATCAACAACCTCATCTTCAATGTTTAGTCTCTGCTCAGACAAAGTCGTAAAGATAATAACTGTTAACAAAACATTATGTAATGTGTCCAAACGAATTTCCAATATTCAAGTACTTGGAGACTTAATACTTAAAACGTGCCATTTAGAATCTACTGTAAGAATAAAATTAGGAGAATCCAATTTGCATGGGAGTAGTGGGGATTGGCCGACAGCACAATCTTCGATCAGTGACTGTGACCGCTGTGCAGGTAAATCTGAAGATAATTTCCAGTTACCGAAATCCTCACAAGCCATGAGTAGCAGTTCCACAGAAAATCTTTACGAATCTCAGTTACAAGGGAAATACGGTACATTATACATCATGGTATTGGAAACAGTTTCATAAAAATAAAAAAATACTAATAAAAAATTGTTAATTAACTTCAGAAAAGGAATCAATGATCATGAACTTAATGCATCGCAACTGCCTCAAGAGAATCCTCACTACTGAGAAATGGTCCACCATATGCAATTCAGAAGACATACCCAAGGAATTCTCAAAATATGATATTTTGAAGGAAACAAGCTTCGTTTCAATTAAATTAATTGCATTCAGTGTGAATACAGAATCTGAAAAGAAAGCTGCTTATATTGCAATGAGGAAAAACTTCGTTGCTCATGTATTTAAAAGTATTTCGGGTGCAAACATCTCGAAATCTTGGACATTTAATCCATCACGATGTTTGGGTAATGACAATAATACATATCAATTGCTTTAAACTGTTGTATGCTTTGTATGCAAGTAATTGTTAAATAAACACCCAATATATATACCTTAACTTTTGCAGTTTCTCAGTATGCGGAAGTTGTGGCCATTCCAATGGAAATGGATCAGCAAGTTAAACAGGAATGGCAACTTCCGGATTTAAAAATGTTTAATATTTTTCAGTCTACTTTGAACCCTGAGACAAGGTGTTCTCATTTAACAAAGGAAATTATTGCCCCGAGAAATATGACTGTCCCAAGTGTCATTCTTTCAGTGATGTCATGTCATTAGT
>JAQGAA010001666.1:0-14893 GCA_034696425.1 Isotoma viridis | reverse complement strand
ACTATATCACGTTAGTGTATATCTGTATGGTATTGTGTCTGTTTTAGCTTTTAGCGTGCATAATAAGAAGTCTTATAAACATTTAAATGAAATACTTGGTTAAAAGATAAAGAGTGAGTCAACTGGGAAATTCTAATGATGATACAGATTAGAGACTACTCAATAGAAGAGAGATCTATAAGGTAAAAGTCTAATCAGTACTACTGTTTACAAAATGACAGTGGACATGTTGACAGTAGTGGCAGTGGCTCACATTGTCTCGTCTATCTAGCGAGATCATGTACACTCATTTACAACATCCATTTTAATTCTTTCTTCTATTCAAACAAGTGTACTTAAAGTGTAGCAAGGTTCCAAATAAACTTTGTTCTGGCTACTCTAGTTGTGTACTGAAAAATCCTAAATATAACAAAGACCTTTGATCTGTACAGCACTAATCTGCAATTTTGATTCCAATACCTAGTGAATTCACTCAACAGAAACCGCGGATCATGTATCTTTTCATTGTCTAATTGTTTAAGTAATAATAACAACAAATAGCATCATCACACGAGTCAAGATGAAGATGCTTCGTAAGAGTCATAATAATGAGCAATCCTTAATCCTCATGCTCATGCCAAATCGGATGTTAATGGTTCAATGGAATGAACGATTTCGCTGTGGAATGCGTGCATGTATCATGCCTGTCTACAGTTAGGCATTACAGTAGAAGAATACGATATTTTAAAAAACCTATAGAAGATTAAAGGCTGTAACTAACATCCAGTAACATATCATTTGTTCATGATGTACGTTTTAGCAAAGCTTTACCTCGTCAACACTAAAATTTTAAAAGTATATAAAATGCATTACTTTTGCTTCACAACTATGATTTATATGCCTTTAACATGAAACATTCACAGTTTACTCGACTAATAAAGATATATGAGAAGGAAGTAGATGTAGATTTATGGCGTGTGTATACGTGTGTACCGCATCTGGATAATTTTTAAGAAATCGAAAGCTGTTTATTAGTTCATCAACATCAACTTACGAAGTACATTACCAAAATTCCTAAGCAATGACGATATCCTTTGCCAGAAAGTAAAACTACTTATTACTACAACTCATTACACTACTACACAACTACCCTTGTCACTCCCCCATTATTAACCTTGACATGGAACTGTGAACTGTACATGCCTGCCTTCACTTTTTAATTATTGAAGATGATAATTTGATTATATTTTGAATTTAATTATTGTATGCATTTGGCCGTCAATATACCGTCAGATCAGCATTAGCTGCAAATTACTATTTTTTTCATAAAGATTTTTATATAAAGCAACAAATACTTTGCACAAGGAAAATGTAATTTTTTCTGAATCAACTATGTCCTAAAGTGTTTTTTTTTAAACCAAAAATTCAAACTTCATCAAAAACATAAACTAACTTTGAAATTTAAGTTGAGATATTTACTCCATTTCACAATAGATTTATTTGCACATATTATAGAGTATGACTTTGACTTAAAGTTGCCTTACTATTAGTTTACTAAAAACGTGTCGTGAAAAAGTGAATAAAACCTTAAACCTTGACCTCTATGGTCTGAGCAAGGCTAAAAGGCTAATAGAATTATAATGGAATTTTCTATCATGAAAATGAATTTGTGAATATTTGTGATTAACAGACTATATTTATAACAGAGAGAGGAGATATGCAGTAGGCGAAAGAAAAAATATCTAAATATCTGAGCAATATTAAACTATAAGCAAAAGATAACTATTCAAAGTAAGCGTTTAGACGTCTGTTGATCTTCTCGTCACAACTCCCAAATAAATAAAAGAGAAAGAAAAAAAGCAATAGCAAATAACAACCCTGAAATGGATTCTTATCTTTAGTGTAGATTGTAGATATTAACTTACATTTTAATCATAAAAAACTTTACAATAATGAATATGTGAATAAAATAAAATTATAAATTAGGTATTTTTGCAAAAAAACATAAGGTAACCTTTTGGCCTTCAAATCCTCTGGGTTATTTACATCAAAATAAATGGTAGTGGTTCAGATGATGTTGATAATAATAATGGTCCCGTTTAACTGTCATATTACTTTTACAATCAATATCTTTCATGTGTATTAAATCTTACTAGAAAATCCAGTCCTGTTTGAATAAGCTTACACTGCACAGACTGCACACTAAAGATGAGTGAGTATTACAGTTGAAAAGTTAAGTAATTTACTGATATTGATCGAGTTTTTTTTAACTTTCGATTCAAGACGTTGGAAATAAATACCCTGTAATTTGTTGAGTTTGCAGAACTTTAATGCAGATTTTTAAAAATCGTATCAATTCAATCAATTCAGTTTCAAGATTAAAACAACAGATTTTATTTTCGATAAATGAACATACATAAGAAAAAAGTCTCTAGTCGAAAATTGAAAATATGTCATAATATTATGTCATGTCATTCAAATACCTTTAATTAAAAAATATTAGCAAACTACATATACAAGATATGCTCGGTCGTATTATTTATTTTTCAAGTTTTTGATCTCCTGTGCCGATTATATTAAACCAAGCTAGATCTTTTTAATCTATAAGCAGCAGGTAAGCCAAAGCTATTTATACTTATAAGTCTCTTTTGATAGATCGAGTGACACGGAACAGAAGAAGCAACTTTTTTTTCCTTTTCGAGAGGAATTAGATGACTTTTTCAAGCAGTAAACGAATGCAATAATGTCTTTGTTAGAATTAAAAAATTGCAACTTCAAAGGGCGGCCTCTGAAATGAGGATATCAGAGACTTCAAAAAACAGGAAGAAATATTGTTTTAGAGTGATTGATGTAGGAGTTCATAAATTGAACAATTCAAATTCATCACTTGCCACTTTAAGATAAAAAAGCTAATGAAAATATATGTAATATATGTATCAAAGTATCTTCATAACAGATAATGCTTGGATACAAGAGTTAAAATTAACCGACTAAAATTTCTCTAAGCTCACATTGTACTCTAACTCAAACAATTATTTTAGAAAGCAATTTAGTCTTATGCAGAGGTGGACCTTCTGGAAAGTCTATTTTCAGAATACAATATTCTTCTTTATATAATCTTAATCAAAATGATATTATCCACATCAACTGAATCAAGTTTGGCTGACTGTTGTCAAGCTAAATAAAATTAAAAGTGCCTAGTTACCTGCGCCCAAAAAAGTAACGACACGTCTTAAAACATATATAAACTGACGTCGTCTTTAAAACATCTTTACATTTAAACTGAATAGAGACCAGTGATTCTGTAGACCTACTTTGCACAAGGCATATGTTAATTAGAAATTAAATCTCACTGAAATTCGTATATAAATACATAAATAGACAGTACATTCCATATTATATTATTATATATACTCAAAAGTATCTTAGAATAATTGAATAAAAGCATTTTAACTACGAACAAAAAAGAGTTCCGAAGAAAGACAGCAGTATCCAGCATCTGAGTTTGGATTTGAGATAATGAATATATAGATATAGATAATGCAACCATTGCGTTTGCAAATTTCTTAAAAATATAGTCGCGTGTCACACAGTAAGTATCTTCTCCTTTTCCTGACTGATGCCATGTCATGATAAAAAATTTTGAACTTTTTCTCAATTTTGTGAAATAAAGTTACCATGACCATAACAATTAAATGTTTAGGTAAGAATAATGAATGATACTGAATTGATAAGTTTTTGAAAGTTAATCACTAGCAACATAAACTGACCAATTGCATAACGATAATTAATAAGAAAAATAGGGTTAGCACACAAGACAGTTCAATACGAAAAAAGCTAAGCCGGGATTTATTTTGTTTAAAGCCGTAATAAAACAGTCGGCTATCCTATGACAAGGACGTTATGAATAGATTTAAAATGTGTAATAAAACACGGACCTCATCTCATGCACGGATGCCTGATCTAGTTAGTATTTATAAAAATGAAAAATGAAAGTTATCTGATACTGATATTAAACTCTAATTGTTAATACCCTGTTGCACTAAAATGAAGTTAGAGCTCGAGTAAACACTAATAAGTAACCAAACAAAAGTAACATACATTCCAATCGCATATCTTCAAAAGCGTAGAGGAAACCCTTGGCATTTAGAAACTAGCATTGAATTAGATCAGTTTAAACTATGTGTATACGTATGGACGGATTCATGATTCAATGAATTGATATTTTGATGTGCACTCTATACATTAATATCTCCATCTCTATAACTTTGACGTTCCTCTAATCGGTTAAGGTACAGCGAGTGAACATCAAATTAAAAGGGTCGCGAGAGTATCTATCTTTGGTGTCAGTTTCTAAGGAATAAGGAGTTGATTAAAGCATTATTCGAGAAGTAAAACAAACCTTCACCATCCTATATTTATCGTAATAACACCGAAAGTAAATTTCAAAAGTAAAGTTTCTGAATCTTATTTTAAGTATTTGACGATAGTCTTAGCATTTTCTCGGCTCAGTCAGTTCAATTTAATACAAGATTTCAATAAAAAAACTAAAATAAAATAAAAGTGAAATTTTTTAAAAACCTATTAATAAGATATAATATTTAATAAGAAAACGGTTGGAAACTGATTCTTAACTCAATACATTGATATTTTGCAGTTTATTATATAGCAACATAGTAATTAGATTCACTTCAAAACCTATGAAATGATTTACATTAGGTTCAAGTGTTCAAATGAGTTAAATGAAGTATGTTCCCGATCTTTGTTTTGTAGCTTACAACAAATGAAAATCTATTTTCAGTAGGATTTTAACAAATATCTTTTCATATTTCAGAATAAGAGTATTCTATTAATCATTCTATCAGCTCAATAAGATTCTAAGCAAAGTAAGCCTAAAGATAATCTCTCAGTCTGAGAAAAGTAAGCAAACAAATATACTTTCCTTCTATACTATCCGCAAAAACTATTTTAAGATCTTCTGATCTCCTAATTCAACAAATTAAACTATCAAAACTCTCGATTCTCCAAGGGAGTGTAACACTCAACGATTCAACCATTTTACACAATTTACATACCCAGCACCATACCAACCAAATACCATGGGCAACTGAACGCAACACTTTTAAGATGAAATGGTAACTACTGTACAAGGAATTGCCCAAAAGGTTAATAAATCCGATGGAAAGAGTGGATTCGACATGCATTTTTCGAGTTTAAAAAACCAATAATGATGCAGAGTTTCAAACGTTTCAAACTTAAGTTTCTTTTAAAAAATGCTTCATCTTAACAATGCACTCTCACTTTTAACAAGTGTCTCACTTTTGATTCAACTTTTGAGTCAATACGTCCAAAACTAATCCTCATTCTCTGGAGTTATAAACTTATTAGTTTGCTTTTATCTCATTGTTTCATGCTTTCATGAACTTCAAATCAGACTTTTTTGATTAGTTTATTGATTGCCTTTTTTGTCACGCTCATCAGAAATTACCAGTTTTTGAATTTTCAATATTCGTTAAATTACAATTGCTTTTTTTTGTAATTTTTAAATATTTCTATTTTTAAATGCACATTTTGAAATAAAGGTTTAAAATACGTAGATGCTTTTCCACAATAGAATTCCTATTATTTTATTAATGCTTAAAAGTTAAACATATTTAAACTGATGATACAGTCTTGGAAAAAGTTAATAAATTCTAAAGATACTCGTCATTAAAAATCTTACTTAAATATTCATGATTCCATCCTGTAAATAAATCCTGTTTACTACTATTGCAATTTCTTTACGTTATATGGTTCCATTCTTCATTTCGATACTATTATTGAAAAGTTAAAAAGTCATCTCATTTTGCTTATTAGACCTGTCATCTATCTGTAAGGTGAAGGTTCTCAATTTTCTTTGAAAATACATTTCTCATGCGTACTATAAACTACAAACTTTAACAGCTTCATTTTCAAGAGCTTGACTTAACTTTTTTCTAAACTATTTCGTTGTTTTCCCAAGAATTTCATTCAAATGGCTCAACATTATTGACTAATGACTATCTACACTAAAAACTTATTACTTATACCATACGCCCGACGCACGACGTTTCCTTCTGTACTAGATAGCACAAATAAATCTAACAGAACAAATTATCATGCAGCCAGCCATGCACTTATTCATAGGGGCTGATTTTGTTTCCACTGACAATAGATATAAAGCAATGTTATTAATAATGCGATGTACATATTTCCTACCATATTGAAACATATTCTAAATTTATCAGAGTTAGATGCTATTCCTGGAAGTACTGGAAAACTTCTTAAGGTAGTTCAACCTTAACGCATCTAGATTTAACAGCCAACAAGTTTACGAAAGGATAACTAAAAAATTAGTTCGATTTTTAGTCTTAGATATTAATTAATAAGGACTAACAAAATACTGAAAATGAAGAGCCAAGTCAACAGAAAATACAAATCTGAAGAAACCTGACATGAGAAAAATTAGAAATGTTACACTGACTAATTGTGATATTTTATACAATGCTATTGAATTGAGAATATGTTGGCAAATTGAAACTATGATTGAGAACGTAAGACCATCAAATTAGAGCAAGACATAGAAAACAGAAGCGCATTATCTCCGAGCAGTTAGAGTATAAATCAGTCCCTAATACTTTTATTATTTTAAATATTGTTACAATTTGAAAAAAATTAGTTATATTTGCAATTCTTACTAAATTCAAAATATAAAAGCAGAGCAAACAGTTCGTTTGAAAACAATAAATATGGGACTTACATATTCATGTTCTTTTTCTTTTGCTAGTATTTTTTTTGCTTTGGTCGTTGTATCAAATTTTAATTTAATAAACCAACCGCCTCTATTCTATAGAATGGTCTGCCAATTTATTTGGCATTCCTTTTCAGTATGACAAGGCAAGGTTTCGATTTTTGAATTATATGTAGAGTAACTCAACATCCATATATTTGATGGTAATAATTATCCACTATTTCGACATACGACTACGACACAATAGAAATCAATTTCTCAGAATCAGGTAGGCAGACTGACAGTTGGTAAAAGTTTTAAAGAAACCCGACGTGTAAAGATAGAATCAAATTATTCATTAAAATACAATATTTTTTAGTTTTTCTCATGTATACCAGCAACCTACATGAATACCTGCAAATGTCATTACAGTTTTCTGTCTACTGTTCTATTATTTTTCATTTCATTCTGAATCTGAAATGACTCTGAAACCGTGCTACATTCAATTAGCATTTAAAAGTTGTATCTGTAAACATTCGCATCGTATGTATGACGCATATTATCGATCATTTCATAGCTCACTTGAGTTACGATCAATGTAAGCATTTCTATCTGTTGAAAATCATAAATAAAATTATCGTGTTATCTGATCAATCATCCTACATATTGCCGTCGCTCCTAGTCGCTCGTGATTGAATGTTATAGTGCATAAACAAGCGTACGGCAGAAGTTTGCACATACTATACCCACAGTGACTCTTCTCTTACCGTCTTTCGTACATAAATCAAAATCGTACCAATGGCATTTAATTTGTCCTTATAAACAGTCCATTCATATGTTTCAAAAATCGAAGGTCAACAAGTGACAAGGAATTATAATTTAGTAAATCAAGGATTCTATTTGTTTGTTTCAATGAAATACAAATTTGCAATATCAAAAAGTAAAAAGAGTTAACACAACGATCAGAAGTTTCACAATGTGCTTAATCCTGCATCCCGGTTTAATGAATGGATGATGGATGAATTTAATGGATCTTAAATATTCTTATACATAAAAGGAAATTAAAAATTTGCAGTGACTTACTATCTGGCAGAATCGGTTAGCTGGTACTCTCTTCTTCTATCATAACATTCTTGAATACCAGAGTCGCGCCATAAGGCTGTGATGGCTTCAACATAATGTGACTCAAACGTTGTAACGGTTTCATAGTCAACTGATTTTACTTGTTCCGCTTTTTCCTGAAATTATAAAATGCATAAAATTAGCTCAAGTTTATTTCATTTTATGTATTTTACAGATAACAGCCCAGCTTGAAATTAGGGATAAATTGGTGGAGCTAAGGATGCGGAATGTAAATTGACAGGTTGGCAGGTTACATGGGAACTAAATTGCAGTATAATGTATGAATTATTTTATTTATTCAATTCTGATGAAATGAACTGATGAAAACTTATAAGGATTTTTCTAGTTTCCATCATTCCATCTCACATCTATATGTATTATGTGAAAACAAATTGAAACCTTCATTCAGTCGGATTCTGTACGTCTCTCACTTTTACAAGGTCACTCACATTTCACTCTATCAGTGATTTGATTAAATTAAATTGAATTTAAACAGGAATTTCAAATCTATTCAAATATAGAAACCATGTTTCAAGCGAATTAAATGATTGTTCCCTCATGTATTATCTAGGAAGGACAGATTAGGTACAACAAGGGTGTAAATTAAATACTACACGGTTGGCAAAGGGTTAAATAAATGACTAAAGGGTATTCACGAGGCAAAATAAAATCTCAATTGTATTTCTTTCTGTGTGTGTATAATGTGACTCTATATTTAGTCAGTCAACACAGTCAACAGTATCAATATCTCAGCTCGATACAATTGACAATCAGCCACCACCACTAACCACTACCACAGAGAAAGCTGATTAGTAGTGACTACTGACTAGTGATCAATACAAAAGTGAAAGCACATAATCATCTTTGCTCTTATTTACTCTTTGACGTGGTACTACTTATATATTCATTCCTTTCGGGTCTTAATTAAAAATACAATATCTGACTATATGATATAAAAGCACAAAAGAACATTGAAATGTTTTTAATGTCCTAAAGAATTAAATATCCGAAATTTATTACGATCTTAACGTAAAACAAAGCGACTGAAGTAAGAATGATCGACTTTGGTTTTGTATTTGTATTATCTAAATTTTACGGGGCGTTTTGTGAATGGATGAGGTTGAATGTTTAGAATCAAAACTTGTTAGTTTGGTATGTTTAATAATTAAAATAGCATTGTCCTTTGAGTTTACGTCCTGGTTAGTGAATTTAGCACTTATAATCCTTATAATTATCACTCTGTTTTTCCACAAATACAGATTTATTTAGTCGACACACAGCACTGTTCATTAGAACGAAGTAAATACTCAAGATTAGAATAATTCCTCAACTGACTGTTGATTGTGTTGGCTGTCTTAATGAGCTGGTTGGCATGTCACTTTTTACATTTTATATTAAGAGAAATGAGAAATATCCTAAATCAATATTAATTTGTTATAGGTGCTTATCTTATGAGCCTTCTTCTTTAAACAGAATTCGAATATTTAAACCGACAACCGAGCATAGATTCACACTCACTATCTACTATCTACATTTTTTTATTTTGGACTAGCATTTACAATTTTACATTCGGCCTATAGATTAACACTTTTTAAAGGTAGATAAGTTAGGTCTACGTAAGTAAGGGAATCCGCTTTTTCGAGACTTTAACCGACTGAAGTGAAGGTTTTTTTAACTAAATTTGTGGGTTATTTCAGGGCCTGACAATCTTCACTATACTTTCTCCGTTCAGCAAGAAAGGACTATATTATTACACAGGGTGTGGGTGGCAGGAAGGAAGGTAAGATTTGAATCACATATTATTTATCCATTTGACTAACAGTATGTATGTGGCAAAATTGAATCAAATAAATGAAAATACTGATACGTAGGGTCAAATGGGTTGCAGTGGTTTCTTACTATATTGGATGAGTCTGCATATTGAATTTTTAGCATTTCCATGGCACGTATCATGGCTTGTATGGCCATAAAGATGTTTTGATAGACGAGCTTGATAAAACCCCGCTTATCTTCATCTGAATATCCAGAACCATGGATAATTCTCATCTGTTTTATAAACGTTGACTTCCCCGACTCTCCAGTACCTACAAAAAGAGATCATAAAATAAATTCACCGTCATTAAATTACATTATTTCACATAAAATGCAAACACACGACACAACACATGACTCAATATCAGTGATGATAATGCAATGTTATACTCTAAAAACTATACAAGAAGAGTACACCTGACATAAGCAAGCGAGTAGTAATAATAATTATCAACTTCACTTAGTATTTCCTTTCCTGTGAGACCAATCACTAATGTCAAACAAGTCAAACTTGCTTTCACTAAAAAGTGTGCCATTTCAAAGACTTATCGAAGTTTAAATTCGTCAACTATTCAAAGCCAAAATAAAAATACCTATTCGATTAAACATAAATAGAATGCTTATTAGCTAGTAGCTACATTATAGAGCTACCCGTACACTCTCCTTTAATGTATTCTAACTCTTTCTTGGATAATACAACTCCCCTAAACATTCATCTCTTATTGTTAAAAAACGCAATTTTTAAGTTCTTATTAAACACATAACTCATTGAAAAATTAGAAATGGACAGCATTAAATAAATTAAATTAAATGTGAAACTTCAAATTCTCAACTCGTCAATGGTTACGATTTAAAATTAGACACTAAAGAAAAACAAAGCAGCTTCTATTTTTTCCTTACTAATCAAATTTAAAATTGATGAGTCAGCTATACAGACATTATTGCTTGGTATGAATTATTAATCACAAACATGTGCTTATAAAGAGTTTGAGATAATTTGTTTTTCTTTCATACTAAATTGAAATTTCAAATTGAAGACTACCAAGAATGAAGTGCATTACGTATGTATAATATCAAACACATACATAGAGATAGAGCCTCAATGTGAGTGATTTCTACCTAATAGCTGAACTACTTCACTTGATTACAAAAACATTCGGTCTGGCAGAAATTCTCGATTTTTAATCCTAAACCATTAATCTCCGTTGTAATTACTAGCACTTAATGCCTACGATCACGGTCAAGGTTGTCAAGGTACAGATCAAGAGGGATAAGTGTGACACTCCATTCTAATTTGTAATTGAAACTCATAATCTTGTAGGACCTCGTCCTCACACACATAACCTCTTTGCTAACCAAAATGAATCAACCTAAAAACAAAGAAAAAAACAAACTTAATGAACCCACCAAAAAATAATGAATTCAGAAAAATGTACACATACAACATAAAATTACACATGATACAAATCACAAATCCATGCAATTTAAAAACGAGAAAACAGTTTCAAACAATAGAATATCCATAAATATACAAATACAAGATACTTCGGGTGTTTCTAATTCCTAACGTAACATAAAAATCCTCAAAAAAAGGAAACCGGTATAATATACATAAAAAAGCCAGGTACATTAATTGATCTAGTTCACTATTTGATTTGATATTATTTGATCATAGAAGTGTGTAAGGTTTTCCAGGAAAAATAAATAAATCCGGAGTAGAACGTGCTTCTTTCTACACAGACAGAGAACGGAGGGGAAAGTTGGAGTTGAGTTAGAATTGGTATCAGATTATATTATGATGGACTTTCTCTTCTACCAAGTTTTATAAAATACTGCAAATGTGTCTGGAATAAAATCACATATTATTATTATCATCACACCGGGTATGAGCTTATCTAGAGTGAGTATACTTTAGGGCAACACAATACACATGTCATGATAACCCAAACACCGGGCACAAATACACACCAACCGGAAAAGAAATAGTGAATAATAACTCATTAAACATGATTATAATAAACACCAAGATGATGATAATTCTTCTGATTGTGACATTACCTAATAATAAGAGCTTGAGTTCCCTACGTGCATCCCTTTTGTCTCTTCGGAGTTGCCTTTCTATCTCTTGATTGATTCTTTTCTGCTCTTTGGCCTCCTCAGACAAACAACACGCCATGGTTTTTAAGAAGTCCAGTTTGTGAAAAAATCACAAACTGAACTCCTGGCTAAAACACTTCCTGTCCCAGAAGCCAGGCTAAATCACTCAAAATAATTCAAAATCACTCCAAAAAAACTTAATCTTCGGATTTTTAAGTGTTTTTTTCTCCGAATTAATACTCTCTCTCTCTCGTCCCCTTCTTTCTCCTTTCACCTCTCTCTCTCTCTCTCTCCACTCTCTCTGCTGTCTCTCTCTCTCTTCCTCCCCAGGCAATCTCCGAATTCTTTTTTTAATTTACAATAATGATGATGATGATAAGGGTTCTTTTTTTAAGCAGTTTTTTATACTAAACTTCCAGCTCAGCAGTATTTGCTTCTTTAAATGCTGTGCAACTTCTTCTGGTAGTATGTTCAATGTTCTGTGTCCTTACTACTAACTACTACAGTCCTTCCTTTTTGGTGGTGGTGGTATTATTAGTTAGTAGTAGTAGTGTGTGTGAGAGTGTGTGTGTTTTGAGTGTATCTTCCTCTTCCTGTCTACATCTACTACTAAAAGACTTTTGATGAATGTACTCGTCCTAAGTAGTAGTTATTAGTTCTTTTTTTCAAATAATAATATAATTGTGTCTTATTATTATTGAAGAATAATTTTTAAGTTTTTTTTAAATTTGCAAAGTGGTGTTCTACTGGAAGGATGAGTGGATGTTGGCTCTTTTTTCTAAGTATAATCAATCCTTTTATTTTCTCTTAGAACATAGAACGATTGGAACACTAAGCACTACTAAACAGTCTTTTGAGTCTACACAGTGCACATCAGTAGTAAGTAGTGTTTATTCTGCTTGTGCTGCTGCTGCTGCTCCTCACAGTGTAAGTAGTAACAGGAGTAATGGTAGAGAGGAGACTAGAGTGTGTCTCTTCTGTCTCTACACTCGGGTCGAGTCTAGTAGTAGAGAGTGCTTTTGGTGTTAGACTTTTAGCTTAGTGTCAGTATCACTACTATATAATATGTGTTGTGTGTGTGTGTTCTCTCTCTCGTCGTTGCTTTACTTTCTGTTGGTGGTGGTGGTGCCTATGGTCCGCTCTCTCACTGCTACTACTACTACTGCCTACTACTCTCTCTATAAAGCTCTATCCTCTCCTACTAGCTAGGCTATTCATCTTCTTATATGCTTTAGTGTATAGATAGAAGAGTGCCACTACACACACACACACACACTGCTTCGGGTGGTGCTGCTGGTTGGTATGTATGTTAAATAAATGGTATATGAAATGAATTCTCCTTTTTGCTTTCCTTTTAGGTTTCCTTCTATAAAACATCTCTTTACTTCATATAATGCTTCTTGTGAACCGTCTCACTTGCTTATTACTCTTGGCGGAGGTATGCAACCCAATCTCCATCCATACATACATCCATGAATGTTACACATATACACAAAAAACTATGTGTATATATATAATGTGCATATTATTATTATATTCCTCTGTTAGTGCATATAGGGGGAGGAGGTTTCTGATAAAACATAGCACCGAGATGAGTTGCCTCCGACCCATGCCTCTCATCATCAGAGGCAACTCATCTCTGCATATACGAGAGATGAGTTGTCCGCTGAAGCCAACTATACTGACTGATTGCTATCCTGTTCATGGCCCAGAATTTAGTGTGCTGGTGCACACCAAATCCCACTTTTATACTGCAGTTAGCACGGTACTGCCGTAAGATTGGAAGTTACGTAAGCTAGCACGGGCATAGCTTGACACACCTGATACAAATAGGAAATTTATTTTAGACCTTCAAAATTAATTAGTTGGCCTTTAGGCACTTATTCTGGGTGAAACCCATTATGGCATTGCACTAGTCTGTTATCTGTCTGTCTGTTGGTGCTTTAACTTTCGAACAGATAAACTTTTTTCAAATCGGATTTCAGATATGGGTTTCCTAGGTCAAAAGGAAGATCAAGTTCGTAAATGGGGCAAATCAGACCACTCCTTCAGGGTCATGACCTAGGTCATTCACACTACATATATTAGAATATATGAATGTGGCATATCATTTAAAAGGTCGTAAAATTTCAGAAATTTCAGAACTTTAAGAAATTTTAGAACTTTCAGAAATTTTAGAACTTTCAGAAATTTTCAAAATTAGGAGGACAGACAGACACTTGGAGGTTTCACCCATCGCTATATGCGGTTAAACGGTATATTAAAAGTTGCTTCTACAGATGTCAGTAACAGTGCTTCATAACATATCAAAACTTTTATTATTTAAATGAAAAGACCTTGTCATTTTAGGTCACTCACTCGAACAATTCAGTACGATTTAATATTAAACTGAACCATTATTAGGCAAGTTAACATGATACCGGCGATTTAATTCGGTGAGTTGTGAATTGTTTTTACCCAAAGAAGTCGTGAGTGTCCAAAATTTTAATTCTCATTAACTCGAAATTTATTAGGATTTAGATTTATTTTCATCACAAGCGTGTTACTACCCTAAGAAATTGTTATGTTTAGGCAATTTGCCTTGAGGTTTTATAAGCAGACACATAAATTCTAAAAAGTGATTTAATTCGAATAAATATCTATATCTGTTATTGTTAATAATATTAGTAATCGCCAAAAACTAAAACCCCAAATATAAGTTAATAGGGGTGTGCGATCATACTATTGCAAAAAATTATGAAGAAATCGAGTAAATAATAAGACAAATTAATTATACCTTTCAGAGGATTAAAGAGATGCATTACAAGTATAAAAGAATGGAAATATAAACTAACTTTATCAAACGCAGCGGATTAATTTAATAACATACAGGTTATTTTAGGTATATACTATCAAATATGACAAAGAATTCCTGAACCAAAATTAATTAGTATTATACTACATCCACAGCCGTGACAAGGAGAGAACTAAAAAAATGCTAACGCAAGTCATAAAGCTAATAATATTATCTTACATCTTTTATAAAAATTGGAAAAAAAGTACAGAGAAAACAATCATACAAAATAATACTTTGGTCCGCAAAAGTCGCTAAATTACAAACCTTCACTTTTTTCTACTAAATAGTTGTGAATTCTT
>JAQGAA010001665.1:0-14895 GCA_034696425.1 Isotoma viridis | reverse complement strand
TTTTAAATGAATTTTCAAACAGAATATGTTTTGAAAGAAATTACTTACACCGGAAGCACCTATTGTCAACTCTTCTAAACGAATTGAAGAGTTGGCTAAACAACTTAGCCCTTCATCTGTTATACCACTCTTGATAATCCTAAGCCATTTGAGATGATGGCAATTCTCCGCTACTGTTTTCAGCACAGCGTCGTCAAAATTTGAGCCCAGAACGTCAAGAAATTTCAACTTTGTCATTTTTGAAATCATTCGGCACAATGCTAAATTAAATTAAATATTTATAAGAAAAACAAGTAAAAGTTTATTCGGATGACTGTACAAGATTAGTAATTTAAAATATACTTTTACCTTTTGGACTCGCCGTCAATTTCACATGGCCATCAATTTCAAAATACAAGGCCGTCAAATTAACAAACTTTCGAAACTTTTTACAGAGTTCTTCATTAAACTCAAAGCCGGATTCAAAATCGAAACTATTAAAGTCTATTATTTCCGTTTGAGAGTCACATAATTTAATAAAATCCCTGATGTTGAACCAATCATAATGGAAAATCCGGGATACAATTTCAAAGCTCCTGCCCGTACTTCTTATCACACTTCGTCGTATCTGGAGTGTCGCTCCGTGGCTGGAACGATTTGCCGCATAACATTCAACATTAACTTCACACCACACCGTAGATACAATGCAATACTGTACCCTACACCACACCGTGGTGTGGTGCGAGAGCAAACAATCCGCCATTTTTGGTTTGGAGTGGTGTGGAGTGATAAACTGTCGGTGTGGTGTTGGTGTGGAACATAAGAGTTTCTTGTTTTTGGCCGATGTGGTGTGGTGTGACTGGTCCCATTTCCTACTTTCTCACACTAACTGCTCCACTGACTGGTACGGGAACAAAATGAGCTCAGAAATGGAAATTTCAAACTCTACTAGTGAATCAATTCTGTTTAACACACCAAATTTGTTATCAATGCCGGTTTTGGTAAGTGTGTTTTATAATTATAATGTAATGAATTGAATGATGAGTGAAAATTTATTTCATAAAAAAATTAAAGAATGAAAACAACTAACTCAAAATAATTTAACATAGCCTTATCACTGAATCCTTAATTAAAAATTGTTGCAAATATTTTATTTGCTAAAGAAAAGAGTACAAAAATAAATCTGTAACAAACGCGGATTAATTGATTTATTTTATTTTGTTTAAAATATCTATAGGTGTCAGAGAAAATAACAAGGTACTTCATACTTGGACCATTACGACCTTAGACGACTGAGGGAAGTTTGTAAATGTGAAATGCACGGAAAAATGGGTTACTAATTACACCAAATTCTTTAGTCAATGCATCGTGAAGAAAGGGTTTTTCAAAGATTTTTCTCAGTTGGAAGTACATCAGGCCGCCTATAAATTTTTACTTAGTTCTGACAGAGAAAATTTGCAACAGCAATTTTTTCAAAAATTTGGAACACAAATCCAGCACCTAATCATTGAAAGTAACATTCCCCGCCATCAAAAGCTACACTCTGCGGTATTTGAAAGTTGCCCGAATTTAACATCCCTCGAACTGACCGGTGAATGGGTCGTAACAGCCTTCAACTCGGACTTTACTTCTTTACAAAATACACTAAAAAAACTTTCATTTAAACAAATCGAATGTGAATCGAATATCACTCGAGGATCTATTGCACAGTTTGGGATATTTCTTGGAAAGTTTTCAAATTCAATATTTGTGTCTCTCCTAAGTATTTTGACACAGTTGGCACCAATCAAAAGCTTATCCATAGACAAATAATCGTCTACATTGGAACACGCATTTCCTTATTGAAAGATGAGGAGACCACAAAGATGTTTGAAGAATTTGTTGAAAATTGTAATTCCCACTCCCAGTTCCCAGTTGTTTCCTCTGATTTCGCAAATATTAGACGTCACAATTCAAATAGATGATAGAATATGAATTCAAAGGCCTCGGCCTACGCGAACATGCTGTAAACGCTAACGATTTGGAAAAAGATATACTGGCTCGTATTAAAAACCTTCGTCTTGCCGGTCCTTCCGATCAAGAAATCCGTAACGATGACAGAAGATCATCTTCTTTCCCATTTGCGGAAATGCAGAATCTAGAGAAACTTTCTTTACACACAGAAAAGTTTAAATTTCAATCCTTAACTATAAACGTACCAGGAATGTTGACAACAAATGCTTTGGGCAAATTGAAGAAAATTCACCTGCATCTTAAATGTGACTTCAATCAGCTACACCTAATAAAAGCAAAAGATGTATTTGGTTTTGCAAACAACCAAGTGACTTGTGTAAAACTGCAACTCCCCTCGAGCACAATTCACTATGCTGATAACAATGCAAACATTGAGACAGTTGTTCTAGAGTTCTTACAATGTTTCAGACACCTCAAAAAACTAACTGTTAAGGAGTGGTTTTTCTTAAGTTGGGTCAGAGGACTTGAAAACTTGGAAAAGTTGAAGATTGTTGATGTGAAATTAAGAGATGATGATATCCTTGATTCAGATATAAACGAAAACGTTCCTGTGCTTTGTCGACTAACAAGTAAGATAATTGTGAAAAACATTTAATTATGTCGTAAAATTTTAACAAAGTTTGCGTAAAGATGAATTTAAATATATTTTATAGAACTTAAGTACTTCATAGTGTCCAGTAGGCGTGAACCAGAGTGGACTGAAGTTGTTTTCGAGAAAGTTTTTAGTAAAATGAAATTGAAGAAGTTTGTTATAAAGAATTCTGGCTCCTCAAACTACATGGTACATATTTTTTTAATCCAAATAATGTATTGATTGTTTACGGGAATTAAAACATACGTTGCATACTTACGTAATTCATGCATTTATAGATAACGAGACAAGCGATGCAGCATTTGGCTGGAGGTCCATTTGCCAGTTCAGTAGAAGAATTTTCTAATAGTTTTCCAGGATTACAACAAATTTTTTATGTTGACTCATCGGAATCTCGAGTCGTAATTTCAAATCAAGAATCAGTGGAATTTAAACAAAAGCATTTCAAATTATTGCGAGAAGCATCTCAAATTTTACCTCTACAAATACTTGCAGACATTAGTTCATCGCTTTATCGTTTTTAAATACAACGACTGTTCTTTCCTAGGTATAAGCTCTATATTTTGTACAATGTCTCTTGATTACAGTTGAAGTTAGTTAAGGGTTACTTTGAAATTGATTTAGCAGTTCCCGGTTTAATTTTTAGTTTGAATATGGACCATTGCTTAGATGAATTTATTTCTTTGACTTTTATTAGTGTTAAAATAGTATTTCGTGTTTCTATTTACATTGACAAGAAATGTTCTGACATAATTATAATGCTAACAAATTATATGCATAAAATGAAATTAATTGATTTTGCTATTTGTTTATAACATTTTGCTTTAAAAAAATGTAAATTTATACTTTGAACATTTATATGAATTTGAAATACGTGATACATTTGGGTATAAGTGTTTGGTTCCGTTGTTACGATTTTCACAAATAATGATAATTGACAACGATTGCTACCAATTGAATAAACTAACCGTCTTGTTGGGTTTACGGTGATCCCTCTAAATAAAATCATGATTGAAAAAACTATCAATGAATATGTGTTAAATTTAGGTATACTTTCACTTCTCTAGTAAGTTGAACAATAAATCACGTATGCTTTACTCGTGTCGTAACAATTAGGTTTTACTAATTAAGAGTTTCTGTTTATGGGTTTAAATTTTTAGGAAATACTTTTGCGCAAATTAAAGTCAATCCACCTGCATTTAAAATATGACGTAAATCAACAACATGTAAGAAAAGCAAAAGGTGTATTTGGTTTCGCAAACGACCTAAAATAACCTTTTAAGTTGAGTAAAATTGAATCTTTGATTTTTGGGTTTTGGGATTTATATTGTGAGTTTTGATAGACTTTGTATTAAATATGATATCAAATGTTAGGTAGTTGATTTAATTTTAAATTAAAGTACGAGTAGAATATTAGAATTAGATTGAATACGAGTTTTAATGTCATTTGTGTAGCTAAGGAATTTGTCAATGAGAGCACGTGTAGAATATGAGACTCAATAGGAGGTTGAATGTCAGTTGTGTAGCTGAGGAAGTCGTCAATGAGAATACGTGTAGAATATGAGATTGAATACGAGGTTGAATGTAAATTGTATAGCTAAAGAAGTTGTCAATGAGAACCCGTGTAGAATATGAGATTGAATACGAGTTTGAATGTAAGTTGTGTAGCTAAGCTAGATGTCAAGCAGAATACGTGTAGAATTTGAGATTGAATGCGAGTTTGAATTTCAGTTGTGTATCCAAGGAAGTTGTAAATGACAAAACGTGTAGAATATGAGATTGAATACGAGTTTGCATTTTAATTGTAAAGCTAAGGAAGTTGTCAATGAGAATACGTGTAGAATATGAGATTGAATACGAGTTTGCATTTTAGATGTAAAGCTAAGGAAGTTGTCAATGAGAATACGTGTAGAATATGAGATTTAATACGAGTTTGAATTTAAGATGTAAAGCTGAGGATTTTTTCAATGAGAATACGTGTAGAATATGAGATTTAATACGAGTTTGAATTTTAGATGTAAAGCTAAGGAATTTGTCAATGAGAATACGTGTAGAATATGATATTTAATACGAGTTTGAATTTTAGATGTAAAGCTTAGCTAGAAGTCAAGCAGAATACGTGTAGAATTTGAGAGTGAATGCGAGTTTGAATGTCAGTTGTGTATGTAAGGAAGTTGTCAATGAGAATATGTGTAGAATATGAGATTGAATTCGAGTTTGAATGTCAGTTGTGTATCGAAGGAAGTTGTCAATGAGAATACGTGTAGAATATGAGATTTATTACGAGTTTGAATGTAAGTTGTATAGCTTAAGAAGTTGTCAATGAAAATACGTGTAGAAGATGAGATTGAATACGAGTTTAAATGTAAGTTGTATAGCTTAAGAAGTTGTCAATGAGAATACGTGTAGAATATGAGATTGAATACGAGTTTGAATGTCAGTTGTATAGCTTAGGAAGTTGTCAATGAGATACGTGTAGAATATGAGATTGAATACGAGTTTGATTGTCAGTTGTACAGCTAAGGAAGTTGTCAATGAGAACACGTGTAGAATGTGAGATTGAATACGAGTACGAATGCCAGTTGTGTAGCTAGGGAAGATGAAAGTGAGAATACGTGTAGAATTTGAGATTGAATACGAGTTTGAATGTCAGTTGTGTAGCTAATTAGTTGTCAAGCAAGAAATTTTTTTTGGAATAGACAATTCTCAAAAGCCGAAAGGGGAAAGCCAAAAGCCTGAAGTCCATATTGAAAAGCCAATTCTCAAAAGCCGAAAGGGAAAAGCCAAAAGCCTTAAGTCCATATTGAATAGACAATTCTCAAAAGCCAAAGGGAAAAGCAGAAATTCTTAAGCCCACATTAAATAGCCAATTCTTAAAAGCCGAAAGGGAAAAACAAAAAGTCTTAAGTCCATATTGAATAGCCAATTCTCAAAAGCCGAAAGGGAAAAGCCAAAAGCCATAAGTCCATATTGAATAGACAATTCTAACCCAAATGGGTTTTTTTGCCTCTTTTAACTCTCAGACCCTCAGGTGCATATAAAGCCGATTGGTTAACATAGTTGAGTTCATTCTATAAACAGCTTAGGTTGGGTAAACATCTCTTTTACTGTTAGCTTCTTCAGTTGCAAACAGAGATTTAAGATAGTTATTGTTTTGAAAACATTTTTGCAATTTGTAAAAGCGAAGATGGATAAAGTAGTAGTACCCGAACTGATGGATTTACCTGACCAAGTTTTGAATATGATTTGTGAGTTTTGTGACGTTCAAACATGACTTCAAACAAGAAAACTTAATCGTAAACTTAATAAAGCAAGCACAATAGCCCTAAATAGAAAGGTTTACGTTAATCTCAGCAATATTACAACCATTAATAATGTGCTTCACCATATTGACGGCGGTTTTACGTATCCGTGGAGGCAGTTGGTTTTTAAAAGCAATATGTTTGGTGGTGAACAAGGACACGCGTTGTTACGAAAAATAGGGAGCCAAGTCAAATCAATTAGTATAAGATCATCAGATGTCATTACTGGAACGATTTTGCTGAAGTATGTGATTTTGGATACTATGCCAAATCTTAAAGAAGTTTCAGTGTGTCAATTGCAGTCTAACTATGATTTGTCTATAGTTGGAAGAAATTTAAGAGCAATTCAAATTATCTCTCTAAAGTGAAATTCATCTCTATCAGTTAAAAGCTTGTTAAGTGACTGTACAAGGCTGACCGATATTAGATTTTTTTTCCCCATATCAGTTAATATGTTGAATACGCCACTTCAACTCGGGGTCTTTCAAAACGTTCGAATAATGTACCTGGGAGTCCTGAACTTTAATAGTCTTCAAGTACTATCCGTAGCAGCAGAAAACAATTTGATGAATTCCATAAGAAAAATTAGAATATGTAACTGGGATAATGAAAGTGTTGAAAACATTGCTCCATTAAGTATTCTTCTTGGTAGCCAAAGACAATTACTGTCATTTCATTTTCGAAGTTTTAAGTTCTCCCGATCCCATCTTCATAAGCTTACAGGGCTAAGTTACGGATCTATGTTCACATCTCCACTCATAAGAGAAATGCGGGTTCAGTTGGTTTTTAATTTGTGGGCTTTAAACCACATACAAGAACTAATGAAACTTGAACTACAAGTTCCCGACTTGAATGATCCTGATACTGCATTTGGAATTTTGAATGAAGAGGAAGAAATTTGTCTTCAAAATGTTATTGATGGATTTTGTGCTGTTAATAATGGTCAAAATGAAAATGTGGAGCATCTCATAATCAGTCTTTCCATGCAAGAAATAAATATTTCAATGATTTTGAACTTTTTCTCTAATCTTTGTGTGTTAGAACTTAACGACATTCCTTTGTGCTCTCTTGCCAGTGTGTTTGTTTATTGTACAAACATTAAAGGTCTAGTCTGTGAATGTGTGTTGACGAATGTGGACGATGAGGATTACCCAAATTCAATTTTAACAGGGCACGGAATTGAATGGTGTCAGAACATCTTAACACAACGTTTTGATGACCAGCAAATTCATTCTGTTGCAAACAGTCCCATATGGAATATGACAAGTATGTTAAGCATGCTTTTGTATTCTAATTAAACCAGTAATTTGTAATGTAATTATCAATTGAATGCTTTTGCATTTTTTAAAAATTGAACAAGAAAATATTTGGCAATGTCTTTGTAGATCTGCAGCACCTATCTATCACGTTCAAAGAATGGTTTCCTGGGACTCCTCCGGACAAATGTTTTTTGACGGATATTGGATTTTTGCATGGAATACTTATGATCCCAAAATTGCAGACGTTGAATATTGATGAGCTGGACAATAGTAAATTTGTTTCGGTAAGTAATTTTTAAGTTTTCTTAAAACTTTTAAATATCCATTAATGCATTCTTTCTTCATCATGGTTTTGTAGATTTCTAATGAAATGTACAGATCTTGCAAGAGAAAATTTAAATCATTTCCAGCCCAAATAAACGGGTCCAAATATCAGTTTATGCTGAATCCTGTTCGTACTTTGTCTTCCGACGTTTGGTGAATCGGTAAGTTTGATATTGTTACACGTTCTAACCACTCTCGAAAACGTAGTATTCATGTACTATAATGTCCAAACTTTACTTTATTTTGTTATAGATATTGAAAACAAATTTTTTATGAAATGGAATTCAAAAATCAAGTAACGTTATTGAAGTATGACGAGTAGTAGTGATAGATCGTAGGTGGAGGATATTGCCGTATGCTTTGTTTATTAATTTAATAAACATTATAATAATAACACGTTATTATACGCATTATGAATATTTATATTGTTGTCACAGTTTTGTTGTTACGTTAAGAAAATGTAAACCTTAATAAACCTTGGTGCATGGTTTATAACTTTGAGAGGCATAACCTACCATATTATGAAATTTTATATTTGATGAAATAAAAGAACCCTTCTTTTCTTGGCTTAAAGGGTGATGCTCTAGTAGTAAAATTGTTGTAAATAGTTGGGTCGTTATTGATTAGTAGATTTTGGGGAGTTTGGATTCGGTTATTTTGCTAATGAATAGACCAATCAATAACCAAACCTAACATAACCCCTACTCCAATTGCGAATTGTAAACATGATATTCATTAAGAGTAATAAGATCTTTCCATTCATAAGCAGATAGAGTTTTAACTAGTTCCCCAATATGTTTCAACTTAGTGTAAGGAATAAGAATCCCACTAATCCTCCGGTGGTGACCCTTATTCTATGACCATTATCTTTGATGATGATGATGAAATTTGAAAAATTTGACTCGGACAGTAGGTTGCTTATGTCAGCTAATGCAATTGCGGTTTGCTGTTTTGTTTTGTGCGGCATACAATCTCTTTTAAATAAATTTAAGGAATTACATCTTTTGAATTAATACTTGAAAACTACCTTTTATTTTATTAAACTGATTAGCTTAAAGGCAGGCAGTCTTAAGTCCATTAGAATAGCCAATTGTCAAAAGCCAAAGGGTAGAAGCCGAAAGTCCATACATAAAAGTAAATGCTCAATAGCGAAAAGAGAAAAGAGAAAAGGCAATAGCCGTTAGCACATATGTAACACCCAATACTCAAAATCCAAAAGGGTAAAGCCGAAAGTCTTAAGTTCATATTGAATATCCAATTCTCAGTCGCCTAAAGGGACAAGCCGAAAACCTTAAGTCCATATTAAATAGCCAATTCTCAAAAGCCAGAAGGGAAAAGGCGAAATTCTTATATTCATATTGAAAAGCAAATTCTCAATAACCAAAGCCTACGTTTTTTATAATAAATAAATACGAAGAGAAGTATAAAGGTAACGAATTATTAAAACCTGTCATCATTCCAAGCCTGGACAGCAAGCTGAAAACAACTAGTAAGAAAAGCTACCAAAGTAATTACTTTAATTTAAGCTTATGAGTCAACAATCCTCGTGTATTAAAACCTAGATTTGTTGTTTCGATTGTTTATTTGTGGGAGATGATCTGATCTGATCTGAAGCAAAGATCAACACTCATTAGACCATAATCAGCAGAAAACTAGTTCATTTTCACAAGCAGTATGGCTTACTACGTACGGGACTCGGAGTTAAACATTTATTTTATGACAGAAGAAGAATTCAAATTTGAAAAGGACAATTTGTCGCTAAAAGAATTCGGAAAGGTGACGGTTGCAAAAGACTACGGAAGGAAGCTTTTATCCTGGAGCTTTGAGTCTCGACGCAAATTATGCAAAGGCTGCATTAACAGCAACTTTCTTCCGCATTTTCATTTGGAATACGACGACACTAACCTTAAAAAAATATCAAACTTTGTTGTTGACCAACATAAGGCTGTAGAAGATGAGATACTCAGGTGTAAAGCTTTAGGTGTTCCAGTGTCAGAAACTAGAAAAGAAATGTGGAGGGCACCCCGGGATAAACAAAGATTGGTACTATTTCGATTGGATAAACTAGGAATCGACGCTTATGAAAATTACAACGATCGATCTAAGTTTGCAAGGATGATCAGGGGCATTACTAAGTTTGGTTATGCAGATAGTAATTTGTATTACCCTCAAAAAGAATTTTTATTGCGGCAAAGTGAATATGACGCTTCGCTTAAAGGAGACAAACCGAATTCAGAGAACCTCAAAGAAGATTTTAACGATGGGGAGTTCGATGATGATGAAAAGTTGACTGAATCAATAGTTCATGATTTGAGAAGTTTGTATTACGTAAGTTTGAGTTTATGTTTTCGATATTTACGAATCCGCATCGTTAGGTTTAAACTTTTGAAACTTATAATAGGAAATTACATTTTAAATATATAGATAACATTTTTTTTAATCACATTCTTCAAAACATTTAAATATAAATTTGAAATTTTGAAAGAGGAGTTACAATTTATATAATTTATTTTCTAAGGAAGTTTACTAATGATACATTTATAAATCTTTGCAGAATTATAATGACAGTACTTACGAAGACTGTGAAGAATTGAATAAACTATATCCTTCGGTGAGGCGTGGTGGATACTGGTTGCCCCAACTTGATTCTGAAGATGATACTCCAGCTTAAGAAGAGTTGAATTTAAGGATTACCTATAATTATCAATAATGAAGATGTTAAAAGGCGGTTTGTAGATTCACAAATATGAAGCATTGAATCTAATAACTACATGTAATGTTTATGTTCTGAGCACTTTCTTTGTCACAAAAATTGAAATAAACCAACCCTTTCTTTTTTGGCTTTAAGGGTGATGCCACTTTGAGATAATTTCATTCTGCTGATATATGCAATTGACTGAAATAGGTTGTGGTTAGTTCTAACTTTTTATTTGTGCATAAAATACGTAAACGTTGACATTCATATTATTGGTTACAGAAAAGGAAGATATGGGGTTCAATTTATGATTTAGAAAGAATATCTTAATTTTGTTGTTATTTTGTTGAAATTTGGATGTCATGTATTGTCACAAGATGAAATTAAATATATGGTGCTGTTCATTAAAAACGAGTTAGTGTTGAGCTGGACTTCAAAGAGTAAAGACCTTATTAATATTGTTGTAAACTTTCAAAGCTTTCGAAAATTAGAATATACCCGTGGAAAGATGGAACCGACGGTTGGAGAATACTTTAGTTGGAGTTGCATGAAGTCAGTGTCTAAAATTATCCAAACATTATCGATGAAGGCATCAGCTGAAGATCAGTTGAAATTAAAAAATTGGTTGGAAGGTTTTAATTCAAGATTTAAAAAGTTTCTTCACGATTCCATGGAGCCTGACGCTGTGGACAGCAGCATGTATACTGGTACTATTATTATTGAATCATTTAAACATCATATTTATATTTGAAACCAGCCATTGTGAAGACACTAACTTATTATGAAAATGTGCACTACGGGTGTGCGGTGTTATGTTATGTTGGTGTTATGTTATGTGTACGGTGAATTATTTCAAGGTGGAGGCCAATCATCTACATATTCCATGTATGAATTATTGAAGGCGCGAGCTGAAATTCTTGAAAATGTTGATGAAATAACGGCATATGGATTTGGAAAGTGGCATGGAGTTGTTACTCAAGCACAAGAGGAGGAGAGAAAAGACACGATTAATTTGTTTAATGGGTTTGTTTCTGAAATTGAGAAAAAAAATACAATGAACAATTAAATAAATCAACCGTGTTACTGGGTTAACGGTTATCCCTAAAATTTAAAATATGGTGTTTTTTTGAAAAAGTAATTGAATATAAGTTTTTTAGACAGGTCAACGTGCATGAAAGATTAAAAGCATTTAACATAATACATTTAGTTTACCGAGGCCGTAGAGGATTAGTGTACGAGTTTTGGAGCGATTTAACTCTGAGGTTTACGTAAATCATCCTTTTTTAAATATCAAACACAATTGAAATGTTAGTTCTACAAAACTAGCAGAAATAGACAATGTAATATATCATACGATCATCGCATTCAACAAAAGATCCACGCCTATGCGCAAAAACAAAATTGCTATCAATTATTCACGTTTGTATCCTTTGTCTTATTCAGTCATTCATTTGCTTTCTGCCTCTTATTCGAAAAAGTCAATTCCTTTCCAATCTATATTTTGTATATTTCCCATCTTTTAAGAATTCCTAAGCCGAGATTTATATATTTGGTAAATAGTATCATATTAACTTTTTTTTTATTAATTTAAGCATCTAAAAAAACTTAACAATTTTAGGCTACAGAACTGTAAGTAAATTGTACCTACTTTTAAACCCATGAGTGCTCAACTAACTCAACTCAATGAATAAAAGGTAAAATATGAAAAGAAAGTTTTACTATTCTTGAATTTTTATCAAATTTCGAAACATGCTGCTTTTGAAATGAATTATATTTTGAATTATAAAAGTTTAAGCAAATTTGTTTTTATTGCAGCACGGGAAAAAGGTCGTTGATTGAAGGAAAGTCGAATAATTTAGAAAAAGTTGAAGTGCCTTCGGTGGAATGGATCGACATTGAAAACGCAGTGGAAAACATTAATAATCCACTTCAACCCGAGGTAACTTTTATCTATTTTTTCTAAGATTGACTTAAAGTTTAAACAAGTATATATATCTACTTCTATGGTTTAAACAAAACCCTTCGTTTAATGTAATTAATACTTGTTTTTAATTTGAAACAGCTTCTTTGTGAGGTTCTTGCATATTTACCTCAAGATGAACTGGTTCGGAATCGGAGTGTATGCCGATATTGGAGAAACACCATCGACCAACATTGTCCACTGAAGGTGGATATTCGAAATAACGACCCGTATCTTGATCGTAAGCTCGAGCTAAGAATGAGGGATTGCAATCTATGGTGCTTACCAGGGAATGCACGTTACGTCAATTTGACGTATCCGCATACTATTAAATCAATAGCCCTTAACAATGAGCTAAGAAGAAGCGTTGGAACCGTGCGTCGCTTATTAAATCAGGTGAAACCGTATGTACAGTTTCTGGAAATTGAGAATCAGCACTTGGACGAGACTATTTTTACCCAATCCTACAATTTTCCTATGGTACGGACACTAAAGATAAGCCACATTTGGTTCCCGACTTCCGATTACCCGTTAACTTGGATATAATATTTTCCCATGCAATGCCATCACTAAAAACGGTCGAAGTGAATTTTCGTCAATGTGATTCCCACGTGGCCGATGAAATACACAAAAAACTCTTTACGTTTCTGGGTATTCATGGACAGAACCTGAAACATTTGAATGTACTAATTCAGCTCCAGGCAGAGGCATATAAAAAAATTCTGGAATTTTCAGAAATAGAAAGTCTTCTGAAAATTGAACAACTACAACTGGATAGTTTGGATCTAAGTCTTCCTGCTCCTTCAAGATACCTTACTGTCTGGACATCCGTAGAACGCAAAAAAATTTAATTAATTTAAGTGTTTGTGAAATGACAGGGTTTGGTGTAGGTTCATTGGGTATTCCGTTTAATGTGATTCGTGCAGGGATTGAGTCCAGCTTTGCAACTTTGGAAACTTTATGTCTCCACCAAATTTTGTCAGTGGACCATGATGGAAGCAGTTGGATCTCATTTGATTGTACTACACTTCGGGATGTAGTTAACCTAACTGTATTGTCCTTGTGGAGAAATAGAGAAGAAAATGATTCTGCTCCTAAGCCTGATGAAAATTTAGGTGCTGCAATAATCAATCTTGAAGAGATACCTCTATCATGTTTGAAAAAGTTGGAAATCAGGGATTTTGTGTGTATATCTGAAGAATTACAAACCCTTATGGATAATTCACCAGTTTTACAAGATATTTCTTTGTATCACACACAAGCCCCCTTGAACAGCCCGAGTTTTGCTTCAACAGGAGTTCAAGGAGGAACTATTTTAAGCTTTGTGAACAAACCTAACAAAAAGCAGATTGACGTCTGGAGATGCATGAACTACTTAAATCAAGACGAAAATGAAAAATTACAAACAGCTCAACTTTTGTACCCTTTATTAGAAGAGACTGGAAATTTTTATCGTAGGTTTCAGTAAATGTATCAGTTTATTTTATTATTTTGGACTTAATGAAGATAATTTCAGTTAGAATATCATTTAGAATATGAAATGGATGTCAGTTAGAATTTGCATGAGAATATCATTTATATTATGAACGTAAGTAACGGTCAGAGTATAATCATCAGTAAAAATAGGAATAGGAATATTAGATAGAATATAAGTATAAGTTTGGATTTAGGATGTAGAATGTTTGGTTTTGTATTTATATGATTAAGATATAAAAACAATACATGAGTAGGATATAGGATGATATTGGATAACCTTCCTTTGTTAGTTTATAATATTTAAAAGTTAATGTACGTAAACTACATTTGGGATATTAAGTCACTTGCGAGTAAGATTTCGGAGAGACAAGACGTGCCTAAGCTTGTGCTCCTGATATTAAGTATTAAACACTTAATTTCCTTGTTTTGTAGAACGGAAGTAGTGAGCGAAGAAATACATAAGTCATTCAGTTAAAGTTAAAACTTAACCCAACACCAGTCTCATCTTGTTCTTTTATTCAGTAAATAAATCGTTCAGAAGTTGTGTCGGCTCAATATTGCTTCAAAACATAGCGTGGGGTTGGGAATATAGAAGCCAGTGACATTCTTCCTTCCGGCAACCCTGTCTAGACTCGGACTCCATGTACTTTGCATCCAATAACAATCCTTTTCTTTATTTTCTTTATTTCCTTCCGGCATCTTCTTAGAGGGTTGTACAAAATAACAAACAAGTCAGGTCATTCGTTTGCTTAAGTGTGAAGGAGCAACATCCGTTTCTTTCTTTGTTGTTGCTTAGTTGTTGATAAAATTTGTTCACTTTTATTTCTAATCTACTACTGTCGACTGTGTTCTGTGTCCTGCCGTTATTTCTACGATATTGAATGTTGAGGTGAATTCGTTGGATCATATCTTTTTTATTCTGTTTACGATTGGTAAGTTTGTAAGGAAAATTTTGAAATTTAATTTTAAAAATGACCATTTCTGTGAGTTAATGTTGAATGTGTAATACTTAACCTAATCTAATCCCGGCAAAACTTACAGATTCCGACTTGCCATATGTCGCAGGAGGAAAAGGCTTTTATCAAGCAAATTGCGAGCGTATTAAGGTTGATAGCCAACGAAGAACCTCTTGTCTTTGAGATGATAGTGTCTGGAATATTAGCAGTGAGTGCTGGGGTTATGGCCACTGCCATAATCCATTATAGGCAGAAGGTAATCATTTTGATGGTTAGGTTAGGTTAGGTTAGGTTAGGTTAGGTTAGGTTAGGTTAGGTTAGGTTAGGTTAGGTTAGGTT
>JAQGAA010001664.1:0-14896 GCA_034696425.1 Isotoma viridis | reverse complement strand
TGAAATTATGCCTAAAATGAATTATTTTCATTGAATGATAATAAAAGTTGGGATTTTGATGTTTAGGGTTCCCGTCAAGTTGAGAACTCGACACCTGTGAAAGCCGGAAGCTCTTTCCAAGGATTTGGCAGCAAACAGCGCAACTGGAAATGCAAGAAGTGTTCTTTTAAGTAAGCAAAGCAGAAACCATTTTAATATATTTTTAATTATTTTAATCGTAGATAGAATATTTACAATACTTTTCAAACAATTTTACAGACATCCCAATAAAGAAGTCACCATCATTCATTTCCGTCACGTTCATAAACCCAAGAAAGGCGAACCGGTCTCCATCTTGATTCCAAATAGTCTCACCTCAGCAGTCACTTATCAGAATGAAATCGACGATTATGAGAGTGAATATGGTGAGAACTTAACTATACCCGATTGAAGAAATTATACAGTGGCAGTAGTCGTTTAACTGTTTAAAATAACTTCAATGAATTTAATTTCTATTTCTATTTGCATGCTTTCCAGCTGAGGGCAACATTAATAAAGGACTTCAAGGACAGAGGCTATTTACAACTGCAGCCAGGTCACACTTTGTAAAAGAACAAACAGATGTTTCTTCCAAAAAGCAAACTCTTCATCTAGTTCGTTGTGCTTATTGCTCCATAGCTTTACCTTCGAGACAGTAAGTTTTCTTTGATTAGCTTCATTAACAAGTCAGCTATTTTATTCTTTATAGAGTAACTAAAACATTTGTTGATAATAGGGAATTACTTCAGCATATGAAAATTCATAGTCCAGTTCAAAACGCAGATGAGGAGAACTTCCGTAAAGTTCAACGCAAAATACCCATAGGTAAAACTTTACAAGAATCTCCAGAATTGTCTTTGGCTGGGAATTCATCTTTTTTAAAGTACAATTGTTTGGAATATCCCAAAGGTACGTTATTTTTTAAATCAACTGATTTCTGACTTGCTTTTGATAGTATAAATTCATTTAATTTGGAAATAAGAATTTCTATTTTTATTTTAATATAGACGCAGGTATCAAAAAACCCAAAGAGGGTCTACTTAAGCGGAACCAGTACTCCTTAACAATGAGGCCAAAACCGTTACTGGTTCAACAGAAAAGGGAACATATCTTTGATTCATCTTCAGAAGAATTTGCACCAAATTTTCACCGTGCTGATGCATACAACCTAAGTCATACCGGATACCAAGATTCTATTTCACTTGAAGCGGATGCAAACGGAACAAGGCTTCCAACAGTCCTCGTTCGGCAAGATGGTGATGTTATGCACAGAGTGTTTCGTTGTCGCGATTGTCCTCAGGGGTTTGAGAATTCCTATGATCTGACTGATCACACAGCCCAGACAGGGCACAATCAACAACCTAGTTCTCCAATGCAGGAAGCCATCAATTTAAGTTTGGGCTCCCGAAGGAACCCTTCTTCAAAAATCAACAGTTCATTTCTTAAAATGAACCTTTATGCTTCTAATATGCCTACACCATCGACCGCTTTCACTGATCCACCTCAGCCAAAGCGAGTGATTTACCTTTGTGACGAATGCCCTGCTAGATATTTCAAACAAGCAGAACTAAAAGATCATCAAACTTTTCATAATAACATTAACAAGGTTCATTACCATTGCCAAATTTGCTCTTACTCTTGTAATGGGGAAGAAACTTTAATGTCGCATATGCCTGTTCATGATGAGGATTACCAAAATGAGACGAAATGTCTTCTTGTCCAGTACCCCCGGGCTGCTCGCATCTTTAGTATTGACTCCGATTATACTCCCCCTATTTCCATTTCTTCATCAAGTCCAAACGGAGTTGTCAATTTTCGTTATAAAAGTCCAGAACTTAAAAAACCGGATGGATCAATTGCATGCAAAATCTGTCCTTCACATTTTAACACACTGGCTTTGTTCAAGCAACATCTAAACAATCATGGACGTCCCTCGCCCTACATATGCCGTCACTGTGATTACGGCACAAATACTGAGTGCAATTTGAAATTGCATGAAATTGTGCATTCTGGGTCGGAAATTACAATTGAACCAATCGTACCTGCTGTGCCTTATCATAGAAAAAGTCCGACGGTCTCAAAAACTAGAGAGAATGAAAATGTTGAGCCAACGAAAGTCCATAAAAGACAGATTGATGATACTTTTGGACAGGAAGTTTATCAAGGAAATCCTGACTTCACCTATCCGACTTCCGGCAAAAATGGAAGAACGAAGAGATACAAATGTATTATATGTCCTTCCGCATTTGATAAACGAAAACAATGCGAAACTCACATAGGATTACATGGTTCAGGTAAAGCATACAAATGTACAGTGCCCGGCTGCAACTATGCAGTGACCAATGTAGCCAATATCGCTCAACATTTAAAAGTACATGAAAATCAAAATGGTGTTCCTTCCGAGCTATTAAAGGTCCACTTGATAAGTAAACGTAAAGGGAAAACAGCAAGTATTAAATCCAAGACCAAAAAAATGACTACTCCGTCATCTACTACTATCACTCAAATTTTTCCAACCAAGAGGAAAAGACCTAACATGACACCAACATTTGAAGGAACCAAACCCCCTATTAGATGTGGGCGATGTCCATTTAGCACATACGAATATAAAAAGTTTGACGAACACTGGAGACATCATACTATGGAAAATCCAGAAAATTCAGCACCATCAAACCTTCAGTGCAATTTCTGTGACTTCGCTGCCGAAGAGAATAATCTTCTTCGAGATCATGTTCGCTTGCATTTCCAAACAAATCAATCACCCGAAAAATCAAGAAAAAAATTAAATGCTAACAGAAAATTGGCTCGGAATGTCGAAATAACTGTGAAAGGAAATCATATGGAAAAACTTTACAGCGAAAAAGAAAACTACAATAATGAGCATCAATCCATGAGTAAGCCCGAGTCAGGAAATGTTATTGATTTAAGAAAGAGTATTCCTATTTCATTGTTGAAGTGAGTTGACCGTAAGTAGCATGCTTCTTTGAGGGCTGTTGAAAATCGATCTCATTTCAAATTCAAAAAGCTTGGATGAGTATTAGGTTATCATGTAGATATAAGAAATAGTCTATACTAATAATTTCAATTAAATGGTTTTTTATTAATTAAATATATTCAGCAATTCAAGGTGATCCTAATTTTTACATGTAAAAGTGATGTTCACAATAGTAACTATAGGTACGTAATCAGTAAGTGATTGAGACGTAACAACACGGGTCTAAAAGTGACTTGACCTAGTCGTAATAGATACCATAAAATAATGTACGAGAGCATATTTATAACAGTAATTAATTACAAATCAGTTTCTTTAAAGAAAGTACAAAACACTAGATATAATTTCGAGAAACGTAGTAAGTACCTATTTTCAAAGCAATATAAATATTCCACCCCCTACAAATAATAATGTTTTGTGATTTAATCATTATTCTTTTTAGTTGTACTTAAGAACTTACAGTAAAGAATAGTAAAAGGCATGGGTTACTCTAAAATGATATATTCTAGGTTTATTAAATATTACATAGATGATAAGCAGTTTCAGATGATATTTGTTTTTATCAAAGGGGGCTCTAAAATCTAATTTTCGGTACGTGTATTTTGGGTTAAGAATTCGAAACTGGTGAAAATCGATTAATTAAATTCCTATAGTACTTACCAAAGCAATACTATAATGAACTCTACAGTCAACTAATACCCAAAAAGTATAATTTTATATTAAATTATAGAACAATATGTCGTGACATTTTTATGGTTCTTCTTAATCGATGACAGCAATCTGTTCATCAAAAAACGTTGTAATCTTTAGCTATTTATTTAAGGTGTCAAACTTTGTTGCATAGTTATAAGTTATATTATAAGGAATATTACAGAAAAATGTTTTACAGATGTGATTTGTGTGATTAATTAATTTCCTGTAACACTTAATCAATTACCATAGTCAATTAATTTACTTACGGGCTGAGTATAATTGTGCATTATAAAATGAAAAAGGCTCTGTTTGTACACTTGTGCTTGTTCTTATTAGTCAGTGACAGAATTGAATGCTAATGTAAATCCTATTTTAACCACCGAATCAAATATTAGTCGTCTTAGTTTGTATTTAAGTGATTAAACTTGTGATGGTTTTCTTAATGTCACAACTACTTATAAATTAAGTAATGAATACTGCAGATTATTTATGTTTCGAGACAGATTTATATTTATTGAATTATGCATTAGGTTGTGTATCGACATCGACGGTTGAACTTCATGTTTATAAGATTGCATGTCGGATATGAAATATAACTACAAGTATTGTTGTATTTAATATTACTTTATAGTGTGATTAAATATTATGTACAAATTGAAAGTCTAAAAATTAATTAATAATAAGGTCCCAGTGTAATTTTTTGTCATATTTTTATCACAATGATTAATTACTACTAGATTTGCATAATTTGCATAGTACGATACGTAAAGTGCATAGCATGATTTTTCGTTTTCCATCTCTTTTCCTTCGCCTAGCTACTTTTTACATAAAGCGAAAGACGTGATTTCAAGGCATTACATGCATGTGGAATTTCATGACAGATATTAAAGTAGGATATACAATATACAGTGTTTGAGTGTTAGATGTGCAAGTATCAGTGACAATATGACAGACAAAGGAGATAGTGAAATTAATGCGTTCAGAAGTTTTTTTTAAAGTAAGAGCTTTAGAGTCTGAAGTCAAAATGTTTTTTCTTACTATATGATTAACTTTTCTTATTGAATATAATAACCAGGTACTTAATTACCTTTCATTTTTTGTTCTTGAAATTACCAACCACTCATTTAAAGATTCTAAACAATGCATTTTAAAATAAGAATCCATCCTATTTCAAACCGTTTGTGTTAGCACTCGATTTAACTCATAATGGCAGGATGTGAACTACAAATAAGCATTGGGGATCTATACTTAGCTGAAGATTAATAATCAAGAAAACTAAAATTAGAATATGAATTCAAAATTTGAAAATAGTTTTTTCATTATGATAAAAGTTTTGAGCTAATAAAATCATACGGAATTATAAAAATCAACAACAAAACACAAACGGTGTTGCGTTAAACTTTATAAAATCTAAGTTCATACTTTTCACACTGGCATTAATTATATTCGTAAGCGTGGAGGATAATAAAACCTTTAAAATATAAAATAAAAAAGCAAAAATATTTCACTCTTCTGATTAAATGTTACAAATTATTTATTACAGAAACTAAAAAAACGAAATAAAAAAATATATATACACTTTGTGCGATTATTTGGTAAATCCGTAGTTAAAAGTGGACGGTACTCTCAAGTCAACGGTAAGTATAGGTAACTCATCACAATAACTTTGTTTCTTAATTTGTTGCGGACGGAACAATTGTAGACAAAGGCCTCCTCTCCCAAATTCTCCTCTTTTGTAAACCTTCAATACCTTTTAAAAATTCTTGAAGTTTTAATTGTAGTCCATTTACACGAAGATCCACCCACTCGTTTATTACATAAGGCTCGAAATATCGGCTGAGAGTGTCTCTCACACTGGATCCAAATGCCTTCAGAGACTCCGAATACTGCAAAGCTTGACTCCTAGGTTCTTCTAGTCTCCATGTTGAAGTCTCGTTGTGTCTTAAATTGTAGTCTGTTAGCCAACCTTTATTTTTTCCCCAGGTTTGCATTAGCTCTTCTATTGAATCCTGTTGTTTTTATGCAACACAATTATTTATTTCAATTTACTTAGTTTAAATTAATGCTCCCCCAAAATAACTCAAGATCTTAACTCACTGCGAACCATGTGCATGGGGTTTAATTTAAATCTTACGTTAATTAAACACAGTTAATTATTTGCAATTTTACCTGGTAAAATTTTAACGTTACTAGCTCCATAGCTAAATCTTTCCCCTTCCATTCGCAATCCTCAGGTCTTAGAAGGCTCAAATGTGTCACATCGCATTTCATAGCATGAGAAAATGCTTTAAGGGCTCCTTTCATATTTTGCTCTTGGAGTACAAACAAAGAAAGCATCATGCTTGGTACTGCTACAGGAAGAAGCTCACACAGTACTGAAAAGTGGTCATAACGTGACCACCCTGTTAATGTAACTCCTCGGAAATTACGGATTCGTTTTAGTTCTCTTCCAACGACTTTCAGCTGTTAAGATACAAAACATTAAAATTATTCATTATTCACATAAATATTAGAACCCATAGAAAGTCATGCTTTCACATTTGAATCCCCTTAAAGTATCATTATGCAGTTTTTTTTGATGAATCTAAATCAATACAAGTTTGACAAAAATCGATATTTTACCCATGAGAAGTGATTCATTGCATGTCGCTGAATATTAACTTGATAAAGAGATTCACCAAAAGCCCCTTTAAATGCTGAAGCCACCCAAATATTAGGAAATGCTGCTGCGTACATTGGCCACAAATATGGTGACACTAAATGGTCCACATCCTCCGTATAATCCCACACCATTAAGTCGACCCAATGACCTACATAAAGTTAATGTAATAATCGATTAATTGTTTTATCCACATAATGATCAACCAACATGAATTCATCCCACCAATCAAGAAACTTTCATTTTTGTTTGAGAAAAATAAAATCTCAAAAACACAAATGAAACACAAATCTTAAATACAATAAAACTAATCTCACCTATCCGGGATTTAGTAAGTTCTTCAGTATAAAACTTCCTCATCATATCATCCCAAATAATAGGAACAAGTTTATACTTTTGTTTAACATGTTTAGCCACTTTCACCACGTGTGAAAGAAATATATCTTTCGAATCCGAATTCCTTTCCCTACAACGAGGGCACTCAGCAAGATGATAAACTTCATCGCATCCAATATGAACATAATTTACTTTTGTCCATTTCTTGTGGAAACTTAAAACCTAAACAAAAGATCCATTCTCATTAAAACCCATTCATGTCGGAAATTTCTTCAAAATCTTCAAAAACTTTTTTTTTAATCCAATAAAAATTTTCTAACCTGATCCACCACATCGAAAACGATATCAACTGCTTTGTCAAAGCTTGGACAAATTTCCTGTGGGAAAGCAGGCACTTCTCTAAAACTCTGGTAGCCATCAAGCTTCAATAAAAATTCAAGATGGCCAAACGTTTGTACAAGTGGAATAATTTCCAACTCGTTATCTTCCGCATATTTAAAAATTTCTTTGATTTCTCCTTCGCTAAATGCATTTCGGTGAGAAATATTTGCCAACCTCCCTGTAAACGGGAACATATCTTCATACTCAATCAAAAGAGAGTTACCACCAGCGATTTTGATTTGTTTGAATAAATTCTTCAAAAATGGTAATTTTGGGGGTGCGCCTTTAAAATCCAATTGAATTGTCTTATACGGAATTTTTATCATGGTTGTTTCTTCGATGCCATTATTTCCTCCTGATGCAAGAACTGGTTCGTTGTGGGTATGTTCCAGTGGTTGGTGGAAATTCGGTGATTGTATATCTATGAGATCTTCACGGAATACTCCGGATTGTACTATCTTGGATATGGTAGAATGCTTTGATGACCCGGATGCCTGAAATCCAAATTTAATATTCCATTGTTTAAAATTTTAAAATTCACATTAGAAACAATAATCTTTTATAATCGGATCGGAATTAATCCAACTAAAAAAATAGAAAATTACCTGTAACTGCAAGTCATTATCGTCATGAGGTTGATGATTGTGATGATGGTGCGGAATAGCGACCCGATTTGAAGTAAGTAATGCTAATGTACAAATAATTATAAATATGAAAAACAAAATAAAAACCCACCATCGTCGGAGGGACAGAATTGGACGGACGGACATGTTTACAAATTCGAATTGTTTGACTTTTTACATTTTTGTTAAAATTAATAAATAATTTTTCTTGTAGGCGAAGGAAAGAACGGTTTCGTTGTTGCGGTCTACATAATTCTCAGAGACTATCATAATAATAATAATAATGCTTAATTTACCATTATGAAGTAAAATACTCTGTACTATTGACTACACCATTATTCTTATTTTCTTAGGTCGTACGAAGACTCTCTGGCATATAAAAAAGTAAGGCGTACTCATAATCATTTCTAGGGTAGGGAATAAATGTCATGCACAGGTGAGTATAGTAGTGTAGGCAGTCTAATCTATAAAAAAGGGCATAAAAGTATATAAAAGACAGGTGTGTTATATACATTATATTGTATTGTGTCTGTATTAAGGTTTACAGACAGGTAAGACTGTGTGTAAGCAAGAAAGGTGTGTTTGTTTCTATAATGCGGATAATACAGTTATATAAAAATGCCCAAAGGGACAATACCTGCTTTTACGTTCATTTTTCTCTTAAGATTTAAAGATTATGTAGGGAAACGTGAGAATTTTTTATAAATTGTATTGTAATTAAAATAATTAAAATGTTTTAGATTTAATAACTTTTTTTATATGTTGCAGTTATTGCTTGATAAAAACATGAGAATTGAATTTTTATTCTGTTTCAAAGGCATTGACACTTTGATACTTGAATATCTTAGAGAAAAATCTGAATTAATATGCAACCCAACCTTGACAATGTTTTTTAAATAATATTATTTGCATTTTTTGTATTTATTCTATTGCATGCAAATGAGATTATGATGAGCTGAATAATCTTTAGGTTATTTTTGTTACATCTCAGACCTCATTAATGGGTTGTATAATCTCTTGAGGGTAATTAAGAGTATGTGTGTATATAATTATCTTATCTTGTATTGTTTAAAGAGGTGGGGTGGGTCTGTTTTGGTTTTTCTGTAACGATCTGTGGTTGCATAAAGATAATATAATATCGGTCAAAGTCAGTCATGGGTGCACAATGCAGTTTTGCTTCGTAATCATGTAATCAAACATCATCATCACAGCTTGTGCTTCTTTGAAAGGCATTTACAATTTACAAAAGGTATGTAGCTGTAGGGTTTTGCTGTAAGCCATTCTCATATAAATCTGCAATTAATAACAAAAAGGATTTAGGCTTTTGTTATTTATTACACTTCTACACTTGAGTGATTTCACGAATTTCACCGGCTTTGGCCTTCTTCGTTTGCTATATAGGATCAGCAAAAGCATTGCAGCTTTAGATGAAGTCTCTCGCGAAATTAGTGTTTACTTTTGCCTTTTTTTGTTTTTGTTATTAAAAAAGTTTGAAAATCCAGTAAAAAAGTAGATGCCTATGTGTTTATTAAATAATATTATTTCATGTGAGGAGGGATGGCTTTTAAATTACTGATACTGTTATTCACTTTACTGTAAAAATGTATCAAATTAAAAGTCAATTGATCAATAAAAAACTAAACAAGGCAAAAATGCTTTGTTTATGGTAAGAAATCTCAGAAATGCGGAGGTGTGGGTGGGAGATATTGCCATCACAGTTTTACTTTGGTTGGGTTTAATTATTTAAAACCAGTACAATACAACCTTTGATAAAATATGATTTTGGATACCGTTTTATTTGCATCTAATCATATTCTATTCAAAGAATAACTTAAACGAAAGTGTAGATATGTAAAATATGCATGTATATTCCAAATACGTAATTTCGAATTTTAATTCTTTAATTTTGTAGGAGTTTTAATTAAATTGCCGTTTTCCGAACTGAGTTTGTTACTTTTGTTTTTAAAGCAACTCATCAAATAATTTATTATTAAACTGAAATAACTATAATGACAAAATATCATGAACCTATAAGATTTGTTTGAATTGTTGTACTAATTAAGAGCATGTTTAAAAATTCTCAACCTTTGTCTTTTTCGATTTTTATTTACAGCATTGTTTAATACTTTCAAAAAAATACATTAAGTAAAATTGACCACATTGCAGGGTTTGCATTCTGCATTGAGTAGGAAAGCTCATTTAATCTTATTAGAAGACGCTTCAAAATCAAAGCATGATGATACGTCGCACCACGTTCAACGACCTCTGATCTCACCTGAACTTACAGTAGTAGTAGTTCAAAATGTTTTTAATAGTTTTGGTTTTTGATTTTGGTCTATCACAGACAGCCACAATACCAACCACTACATAAAAGATAATAAAAACAAAAGACGGAAGTTAAACAATTAGAAAAAAATTTAGATCTGAAGATACAACTTGCTAAAAACACTTACACCAAAAAACACACAAGAAGGAATTTGGCTGTCCTAGTCATTATAATATACATAAGCCATGCATTGAATTCATTGTTTAAAAGGGAGTTATTGTTATAAGACAACAAAGCTGATTAATATTGAGAGTCGCATTCTTTTTAAGTTAAGATTCTTGGAAATTTTTCGGCTTTTTGTATGAGCTTCAAAATTTAAAAATGACCACATCATTTGCACTATTGAAGAACGAATTCAAGTTTGCTTAGCTATTAGATATAGACTGCAAAAATATGCAACTACATAGATATTAAAAATGCATTGGGTAGCTAAGATTGATTAGTTGATGATCAAATCTGGGTTTGTGGTTTAAGGGTTTTCAAGTTTTTCTTATTGTTAAACGAGGTGTAATGTTGTAATGTAGGATGATTTCAAAATATTGATAACGTAGCATGAATATGATGAAGTAATGGAAAATGTTTTTCATGACAAATGTTTTAACTGTTACGTGGTACATACGGATCATAATGTATTTTTATTTTTTCTAATCATAGCCTATAATTCACGAAGCAGACCAAAATTAACCGAAAAAACTCTACAATAAGCCTTCTTGTTTCAAAATATGAACTAGTATCAATTTATTTATTCAAATCACACACAAAAATTAAAATCCCCTAGCCAAACCTAAGACCTAAACCTTTCTAAAAACACATCCAAATCCCAACACTCCTCAAAACCCCTTTAAACTCGTCATCACTCATATTCCAAATCCTAAACAACAGTTTCCACCCAGTTTTTGCAGAAGTCAGCAAATACTCATTACCAGGATCCAAGGAATAGCTATAAGCCCCTAGAACAAGGCTTTGACACAATCGGCTTGCAATCAGCGTCTACAAAAACAACTCAATACTCAAGCTTTAAAAAAAACACCAACATTTTTATAAAACAAACCCTCACCCTTAAAAGATCAACTTCGTCATCACTAACTCTCCGATGCTTCTTATACCCAGCCAAAACATAAGCACTTCCCACAAAAGGATCCACATCATCTGACTTCAAGCACTCGAGCATCATGTAACACATTGTTATTGCTAGTTCGAAAACGTAGTAAGAAACTTGCATGTCACCAAAATCAATTAGTCCTGACACTTCGTACTCAACTGCCCCACTCTCACTTTCTTTTGGACATACTAAAATGTTGTGTTCGTTTGAATCTCCATGCAAAATCCCTATTAATTAAAAAATGACATCACACAAAATCAAACCCAAATATGATTAATTAAAATTTTTACCCATCTCCAGTTTCGGATAAGCAGGCACAACTCGGTCTTCAAAAGCCTTAAGAACAGCACAAACCGTCTCATACTTATCTTTTTCATCTTTAATAACATAAATAAAGTTTTTTAGGTCTGGGACTCGGTTCATCATCCAGATTGAGGTGTGTGTGTTTAATGCGGGTTCATTTCGGCCCTAAATTTTTCATAATTACTTTATTTTTTACTAAAGGAAACCATTATTTCTTAACTTACCTTAAGATGCATATTAAACAGAGAAATGTATTCCCCAACGTTAGTCAAGAGGCTAGGTGTAGGAATGACATCATGAATCACTGTCCCTTCTACAAAGTTGAGTAGGCGGACTATGTATTTTTGGTTGGATCCTGTGTACATAAATATGAAACACTTTCAAAATTAGAATAACATATATAAATAAGCAAAAAGTCTTACCAATGTCAATTTTCCAGTCAATAACTTCAAAATCATTTCCATTCAAACTCTTCTCAGGATATGGGCAATTTAGGCCTTTCGTTCCTAATCAAAAACAAAACTTTCTCAAAAATAAATCTCTCATAAATCACCCTTCCAAATAGTTAAGATAAAAATCTTTCACCTAAATATTTCATAACCGAATGTTCAGCCTGAACATGTCCAGGGCACTTTGAGTCCTTTGAATTTAAAACCTTGAAAATGTACTTGGCCTTTTCTCCTTTTTCATTTTCCGTCTTAGAACAAAAATAGTTATTTACACCCGAGATATATAATTTAAAAAACCACGATGTACTCACCTCAAGATAGTAATTCCTATCATCATACCCATTGCACTCTTTAATAACCTTTATTCTGAATCCAGCGTAAAAAGTTTTAACAAGGTCTGGTACGTCTTCTAATGTCACTGATGGCTTGATTTTTTCACCGGGTTGGAGAACATCTACACTTTTGTCGCTTATCATAATTTTTTCTAAATTATTTTGGGAGTCAGACGTAGATTTTTTTATTTAATAAAAAATTACTGTATATTATTTGATGTTATTAGGTATCTACTTATTAATGATCAAATTAATTTTTCTGAATCTGAGTCGTACACAATTTTGAAACAATAACAAACTCATCTGGCATATGGTTCGGCTAGAGTAAAAAAATATCTGGCTTCTTCGCCGTAACAAATATGAAATAATACTAATGAGTAGATTTATATGATAATTATAGTCATTTCATTATGACTTGGCGTGACTCAGACAGACTGACTGACCAATTTTATTTTCGGGGTGGGTAAAAATCTTGGGAATTTTTAGATGCTAAATTAAAAGTTTGTATAAGTTTTAATGCAGATACATTTTTAATTTTAGTAAAAAATCGAAAAAAAAGTTTATTTAAAAGTATGCAAATGTATCTTTGGTATTTTCATACAAAATTATTATTTTCCCATTAGTGTGTAGAATATTATTCTTCAAAAACGAGGTATTTTCATTTGATACGATTTCGAACTCATTTTTATAAATCTCGTCAATTCATAATAATATGAAAGTCATAAATAGTTCATTTTTGGGCTGAGGCTGAGATATCGTAATTGAATATACATGTGTACAAAATTTTTAGCCAAATTTTTCTTCAGTTTTAAATAAATAAATGACCTCTTCGTTTGTCCTTTACTCTAACTATGGGATATTTCAATTTTGCTTAGTATTAAAAGTTTTTGTAGAATATTATATAGTATAATTATAAAAAGTTCCAAGAAGTATGCAACTAGATGGAAATTACACATTGGGCGACTATATTGAGAGATTGGGTGATTAGTGACACGCATTAGTCATTAGTGCTTTTACTTTGTTAGAAGATAATTGTAAAAAAAAACTGCATCAGATTCAGATCACAATTCATTACCAGGAAACAAATTCTAAAGATAAAAGTAGTTGCCTCTTCTTCTAGATATACCAGTTGAATGTACTTTTTTCCGATTTCTCATCGCAAGGTCTCCATAAATATAAACCAACTTGAACTTTGATTCAAGGTCTTTGACGCATTCAAAATAAACCTTGGTTTTATAGATTTTTAACATAATGTTGAACTGGGAATGAAAACGAGTACTATATAGTGTAGTACTCTAGTACTAAATACTACTAACATTGATTGTGAGTAGTAGTACGACTTTCTTTACATCCGTATGGATTCAGATTCAGGATTATGAGGATTCAATAGTAAATTATTTTTGTCTTTTGTGAGTTCAATGAGATACGAACGGATGGGTATGAAATCGAAATGACAACAATGGTTGATGGTATAAAATGCTCTTCATACTAACACAGGCTGATGATTATACCATTATCTGTGTATAATATTTGAAACTTTATATTTCTCAAAGAATTCTTTGTATAGGGTTGCAATAACAGTTTTATTTGGTTTTCTACTTTCTAATTTTACTTAAACTTAAATTTTTTTCATAATTAAAAATTAAAATAAGAAACAACGATTAATCATGAGCATAATGATCCCTTCCCTGTGATTCTCGAATGCATCTAAAGGTGCATTATGATACGATAATCATGCCGTTGACTTTTTTGAAAATAACTCGCAAAATTATTTATAATAGTTAATGTTAATAGACTAAAACCTAAATAATGTAAGCGTTATTATCAATTCCTCAATCAAAACTTACTTTTGAGTACTTATTTTCTGTTATATGTATATGTAATTACAGAAAATAAAAAAGGTTCTGTATTTTGTAGCATCATTATAATATTATGTATTTAATTTCAGTTTCGTTTATAGTGTTGTATCAAGGATAAAGGATTTGACTTTAATTTTAATTGTGTTTAATTTATTGTCTAAACTGATATACTGTGTATAAAATTCTAAAAATTACAAAACTACATTCAACATTTACATTCTTGATTTTTCAACTTTTTCGTGGCATGGAATGTTAGATAATTAAATCTGTTTGCATTTGCAACATTTCCCAGCCCCTATCTATGTTTACCCAGTTTACCGGTTACTATAATTAATTATGACTCATTTATATAATCAGAGAAAAATTGGAAATTAACAGAAAAACCAATATTTTTACAGATAATTGATAGAATTTCGAGAGGCGAGAGTAATCTCAAAGTATATGAAAAAAATGCATAATGGACTCTAAAATGTCAGGTAGTTTCTTCGAAAGCAGTCAGACAATAATGATAATAATCCCTCCGAGACCCAAAGATTTACTTTAAAGGAATAGGGTTTAGGGTACCTGGGTTGGGTACCCTCTGACAATATTACTCTTTTAGGTATAGGAGTAGGAGATAGATAGGACATAAAACGAGGGCAAAGATTATCTTCAGAGAAAGATGCATCTGGCATCTTTATACTACTTACTACATTTTTACTACCGATAATATTTTTAGAGATTAAAAGTGCATTAGAAAACAAGTATAATGCCTAGTTTATACTTAACGAAAACTGGAAAATTCACGTCACGATCACGATAACGTCACGATTCCGTCACGATT
>JAQGAA010001663.1:0-14899 GCA_034696425.1 Isotoma viridis | reverse complement strand
TGAGTTGGTTTTATTCTGAGCACGCAGCAGAGCTGCCGATATTGACTGAGGATTCCTTTCAGGGTGTTTGCACTACAAAATTTGTCGAAGATATCAGAAGCCAGAGCTGTCTCTGGAGAAACGACTCTTCTTTCCATGATTAAAAGTAGAAGTAGGTAGCACCTATTAAAGGATTGCTATTGAGCTTAAGATACCGTTGAAGGATTACTCCTCTAATTTTTAATGTATAAATTCTTAATCTATCATCTTCCCATGGTGTCCAAAAATTCCTGAGCGTTTTTAAAGTATTGAGAAATAAAATTGTAGCTGCAGAGCACTTCGGTTAGTTGCTTAATAATTTAAATTCGTTGCAAAAAAATGTTTGTTGTCGTTCGAAATTTACGGCAGTGACAGTGAAGTTCTCATTATTGCATCTTTTGTTCACAGCTTCCAATCAATAAAATAAGGCAATTTCATCCAGCAAAAAACAGAAAAGATAATCCGACAAGCGAAACAAATGAAATTTTTCAGCTTGTCCAAGGGTTAAAAAATTTTTCAAGATGCAGTAGTTAGTTGAAAACTGTCTTCAAATAAAATTTTCTTTGTGTAAGACCTGTAAAAAAATAAAGAGATACAAAATAATTATTAAATCTGAAATAAAACCAAGAGATGTTGAGCCAAATAACTTTTATTGAGATAGAAAAATGACAATGTGAAGTAAAAATTATTCAACATTTAGAGTTAGAATAGAACTAAAAGTATAAATTACAATGAGATTTGATACGATCTTCTAAAAAGTTTTCGTCTAAATAAAAGATAGTATGAAATATTTCTTATTATTAATAGGTATTATTTATTACGTATTCCACAAATATGGATCGCAAGGTTTTCCAAAGGTTTTGGGCTGTTGGGTTTGAGCCAGAAGTATTGAATTCCCATCATCGTAAAAGAGTCATACGACCCCTGACCATTTTTTTAGTCAAAAGTTCAAACTCAACTCATATAAAAGTTTGACGTGTATTCGATCCCTAATATTCTGAATATACTCGGACCATACTATCTTCTCCATTTTACTTTGATCTAACTAAACCCCAAAAATTTTATCTAGCCAATAATTATGAATGCTAACAATATAATATTATGAACTTAATGATACTTTAGTTGAAACTATAAAGCAGCTAATTCCGAAATCTCAAAGGCTTCAACAATATATTTAATTTTTATAGATTTCTTAAATTAATTACCTTTTACTAGCCCTTATACCATTGATAATTTCTCAGGTACTTAAAAGAAGGATTGAGATGAGAACGACAAATTATCGTTGCTAAACGTATCACAATAAAATCACAAATGTCGTAGTGGTACTTCTAATGTCGCAGCGTTAAACTAATTCCGCCTTCCCAGATGTACTAAACTTTCTCCGATTTATTAATATCATTAATTAGGTTTGCAATAACAAAAGAAGAGATAAACGCATTATTGGCCAAATTGTATTACCTTTTGTGAGCATGGAAAATTTCAATTCACACATGTAGTCGCGTGCCAGGATTTATTGCTAAAAAATGTCACGCGTGAGTGTTTATACACAGACAGACAATAATAATAATATAGGTCTTCTAAGGTGTATTAAAGTGATAAAATGAAATAGCTATGGTGTATTACCGTTGATCTCAATGAACCTATTAAAGAGATGAATCTCGGTGAACTTTAAATTAAACGCTAAACAACACGAAAGCAAAGTGTATAAAGTGTCTTTACTCTTTAAATTAACCCAAATCTATTTTTATCACCGTCGCTAATGACTCAGATTCAGATTCAGAACTCTATATCGGTTTTCCTAACTTATGTACTGTGGAATATTTTTGTTCTTTTCTACGGTTTTGGATTCATTGACTGCTTATACTCATGCACATGCTGCATCAAGCATACATCATTTTGATAATAGTATGACGATAGGGCATGCAAAAACAAAATCTGCAAATATCGGTTCGGGAGTTCCCCCGGGTTATCTCCGTGGGAGAGAGACCACCTTTATAACTTGCTCTCCACACGATCGCGACTCTTGGACTTTTAAAGAATGACATACCGGGATAATTAAGGTACCCCAAACAAGAGTTTTGTCAATATGTAAAAAAAAAACTTTGTTATATTGCAATATCAAATCCTGCGATGGTACGATAGGTGTCAGATACCTATGGCTATACATCTTATCGAATAACATGAAAGTTTAATAATAGCTGGGGGAATTTATAGATCAAGAGGAAAGTTTATACGCCAATAACAACAAAAATATTTAAAACTGCGACGATAGCGTTAACAACAAGACTTTCTGGGACAATCCCAATCTTTATAAATTTTGAAATAGGAAAAAGTTTTTAAAATTGTTATATGCATAATTAAACAATAATAAAGTATTGTAAAGACTTATGCTATTTTATGTCAACTTCTAGAGTTGTAGAATAAAATTACATCTAACTTTAAATTACAGATAAAGATTTAAGTAAGGACTTTCTCGTGTAAATTTATTTTTTAAATTATTGTATTTTTCACACTTCATGAAAATGTCAGTAGACTAGCAAATATTATATCCTGTTGTATATATATGTAATATTTGACATGTATTTTGAAGCTCCTTTAATAAGTCTCTTTTTACTATTTACATCTTTTACATTAAAAGGTTAAACTTTAAAAATCCTAAAATTGTCGTACTTTGGCAATCAATGGTATTATGACGGTGTATGAACTTTTATTACCTCATAGCCACCCACCACCGGTGTTTAAGTTTTATATCCTCACCTCGCGAAAAAATAATAATATTCGCCTTCTTCTAGCTAAACATTTTCTTTACTAAACTTTGGCTTTTATAACTTATAAGGTACTTATTTTAAAGTTGAAGAAAACCTTGCTTTTCAAGTACCTTTTGGTATCACACCCCCATGCAAATTCTCAGAAAGCATAAAAAGAATTTATTAAATTCTTTGATATTCTTTCTTTCCAGTTATAATAAACTAAACTATTATTAAGAAGTACTATGAGCAATGCACTGTCTTTATGGATGTCTTACCATTTACCAATCTTCGCTAACTAACTATATGAGCTAGTAATTATTTCCCCTTAATTATATCATTCTTTTTAAGATTAGTTTTACCATATAACTTTAAAAAACAATTAATATTTACAAAACTTTTACACAATGACCTTTATAAAATCAGATTAAAAATTAATAACAGAAAAAAGTAGTAAATGCTCTAAGAATTACCACCCCCCACTGACTGATTAAAAAAAAAGACTTATCCCAAAATGCCAAAATCCTATTAACTAAATACTCATGTAATTTTATTCCATTATGCAAATGAAAATTAGAGAAAGTTATTATTCTACAATCTACATGTTATTATTATTAGCATTTAATTTGTGCTTACCTGAGTTTAAATGAAGATGAATGCCTAATGACTTCGTCCTACATCTTTATTTCTCATTGTATACTGAATTACTTTTAATGAACTTGTAACTATGTACTTTCGGTAGTACTTATAATAGTATGTCCAGTCCGGAAAGGTCTCTTCCCGTCTGGGGGTCGGTGGTGGTTGAATTGATTTATGTGAATTTTATATTATTTCACTAATTTTTTTTCTTCTTTTTATTGATTAAGCTATATTAGGCTGCTGAAGAAATCTCTTATTATTACTGCATAGCATAGCTCTTATTATTATTTTAGCTCAATATACGAAGTTTTTAGTCAGTCGTAGTCTTCTTGTGTCTATATAGAATGGCATATGCATTTATTTGCAAATTTGCCAAGAAATAAATATGATTGCAGTGTTTTAAACTTTACAGTAGTAGCAGTAGTAGTGTGTAACGGGTATCGAACTGCAGAGAATAAGAACTTATAATGAAATGACCCTTATCTACAATCTACCAAATCCAAAATAAACTTTTTGAAGAAACTTTACTAATTATTATTGATTTTAATTTTTTTAATTAAAATCAACTGAGGACACTACACCACCAAAACAGGGCACAAGGGTATTTAATAAAAAAAACCCGAGTGTCTTCGTCTTATTATTTTTGGGAGATGATGGGAAATTCACACTCACACACACACACCACACCCACTTCAGTACAATAAATTCTATTTGTTAATAATTCTATTAAAACTGGGAAGTGTCCACTTTTCGACAATTTCATCAATAATGATATTATTTCCGTTTATCAATTTCATTTGTTTCATTTGATCTTGATCCCAAATTTGGGACTGACTGACTTTTATATCTCAAGTTCTAAATAAGAAGAAGGACCTCATTTTTAAACCGTACCTCGGTTTACGGCATACTTTGGCTATGAAATACCAAAAGAGAGATCTTTCATCGCCTTCACATACAAAATCATCAGCTGATATTGTAAATTAGTATTTGAGAGAGACCCACCTGTCCAAAGACCAACCGACGGCTACGGCCTCTTTCATGAACTTCTTTTTTATTCTAAAAAATACAAAACCCAAACGTATCCTTTTTCTTGATATCATTCTCCTTTTATACGAAGATGATATGGCTACCACCACTACTTTTTATTGTAAAAAGAAATTCAATGATGATCAATGACTGACTAGACGGACTAGTTGTATTACTATGACCAACTCTACTTGTTTCTTGTGTCCGTTGAGGGGATTTTTATAAACAATTATTATTATTTTTATTATTATTTTTGTACCGATGTATCACGTCTTGTCATTAGTTGTTGGTCTAAGGAGATACGATGCAATAATATGTGGTGGTGGTGGTAGTGGTTGGTCAGTCACTGGTGGTGGTGGTATGACGAAGACCTGATAATGTGTAAATGATGATATTATTGTAAACGGATGATTCCATGGGATCATTTTGATGTCCACTACTACCAACGGAAATTTTTTAAAGTTTTTTTTTACATATTTGTATTTAGAGATGAGACAGAGATGATGAGTAATATTATAATGTAGACAAGGGAGAAGAGACGTAATTGGATATTTTTATTATTATTTAGTTAGTACTTTTTTAATATGTTTATAAAAGAGGCATTGGAAATTATCAAGTTTTAGTTTTAACATGTTTATTGTTCTTTGGTCATTGCTTGTTTGTCTTGTTTTTTTTAATTTGATTATCTATCTGTTTTTTATAATTGGACATGTGTAGACAAAATAATCGTTGGGATAATGTATTATGGTGATGATGATAGTTTGGGTTTTTTTTAATTTCATTAGTGTGTGACCCTGACGGAATGGAACTGGGTTTGGGACAGTTGGAGACAAAGATTGAGTTGTTTGGAGAGTTTTATATGACATTTATTTCAAGAGTTTTTTAATGGTTTTTATGAAGTGGGTTTTCAAAGGTTTCAAGGTTTATTTTAAGAGTAATGCAGATATGAGATGTAATGAGAAAATGAGATTGATACCATGGGGGATTTCTTAAAGTTAAATGAGAATAAAAATGAATATTTGTCTTTTAAATATTTATTCGGTTGCGAAAGGTAGGAGTTGACATGATTGATTATTTTAAGAATTTCATGAATCATATTATTATTATCAGTTTGTGTTTTTAAATAAATGTTTATTTTAAGATAAGCTGTGACTGTGAGGGGAATTAATTTTTTGTAGTTAAATCATGTAATAAAGTTATCATGGAAAGTTTAAAAGTTGTGCATCATATAATCATATCATAGTATGAGAGTATGACACATCGGGCTGTTAGATTTTTTTAATTATTGGCCAATGTTAAGAATTTAGTAGATAATAGAAGTATGCTATGTAGCCTTGAAGATAATAGAAGCTCAAATCTCAATAGCCTGCCTCAACATTTTATTATTATTTTATTAAATAAACTCAAACTTCTTTTTAAAATGAAATACATTTAAGTCTAAAAGTAGCAGTCGTAATAGCTTTCAAGATATTATATCTAACCCAGTCATCATGTTATGCATGAGGAATTGATTGCAAAGAGGTAATCCGGCTAATCACCATTATTGTAGCAAATGTAACCTATTAAATCTCATCTTTCTTCCCAACAAAAGCAAACCTAATGAAGTCTTGGGGCAGATTGAGTGTTTAAGAAAAGCCCCTGATTTTAACACACTCTAGCCTAATTGCAAAGTGCGATCCTCTCAGCATTCACAATAATTTAGGGTTTTTCGAGTTTTTTGGGATAGACATGAAGATAGACGATTCCATCAAAATGATATTTGTAATTGTAATGCTATGCATTTTAAAGATAAATATTTGCAGGTTGTTTTTAATAAATTGATAATAACTAAAAACAATAGTAAGCTTTGACATGAATTAATAGTACAAAGCTTTGCAAATAAAGTGTTATCTTATCGTCAGTATGTACATGTGAATCATGGAATTTCATTGGAAGGAATACCCGGATGTTAGATGTGGATATTAAACAAAAACATTTGATTGAGTGATTGTGTACAACAATCAACATTATCAACAATGTAATGCAAACACGGGAGAAGCTTGAGTATTTTTAATGATAAAGTTTGAAGTTTATAAGCTCAAGAAGGATGATACTTTAAAAAATGTATGGATGCAAGAAAATTAAACTGTTGAGACTAATTATAATGGGATTTTCTGAAATTTTTTAAATTTATTTTGAATTATTTCTTTCATTTGTACTTTGTTCAAATCCCGTACAATTTAAGCAGCTAAAAACATTTACTTCTTAAATGTCATTCACCAAGTTTTAAAATAAAGACAGTTCAAAGCTAAAATTAGATCAAAGACAGCTTAATAAGACGAACAGTATGTTCGTTGAAACTTTTTCATTAAATTTCCCTGAACATAAAAAAATACTAATATTCATTTCGCAGAATTCTAATTTTTTAATTATAATATTAAATTTCGTTTTTTTTCAAAGAAACTAAATCTTGATCTTTACAACGCAATTTTGCAACTTCCTTGTTTTAGTTCCATTATACTAGACACTCGTAGAATATCAAATCTTTGCTTTTACACATTATTCTTGGAAAAAATCAATTTGATTTGCTTCGTATTATTTTACAAAACTTACTCCAGCAATTGGAAGGAAATGGATGGAAACTCACCAACATTGATATCCGTTGCATTCCCACTGTCAACTGCTTTGCCATCGTATAAATGTTTCAAAACGCACATCTGAGATACTGTTTTAAAAGTAAATGTAACGTCCTTTCCCAGCCATGGAACTTTGACTTGTGTTAATCCTCCATTTCCAATCATAGTTTTATGGTAGGACTGTTAAATAAGTTATTGATTTAGTCATTCATTATATATACAAACTGCGTTTGAATCTTCCTCAGCAATTTGTTCCAAATTAAGAATAAGAATAATTATCAATACCTTAACGGTAGCAGCAACTGTGTAAAACACACCAGGGTTAATATCAACAGGGGACTTAAGCTTCACATACACTTTTTCACCAACAACTTCCAAGCTGTCATTCTGTCTTGCTAAAATATCACAGGCATGATTTAGTATTCGAATCTCATAGATGAAGTCGGATGTGTCACGGCTGAAACGTTCTCCAAGGTTCATGACACATGCTATACCAAAAATAGTTATGCCAACTACACGAATTTTCGCACTGGTTGAAAAACTGAAATGTTCCATGTGGGTATTATGTTTTAAAGTTTTGATGATTTCCAGAAACCTAATTATATATTATTTTTTAAGAAAAAATACCTGATGCATTGCCAAGTAGGTTTATTTTGAGTTCCTCGAGTCTTTATACCAAAGTAATCAGAAGTAGCGTAAGATGTAAAGCGTGATACAGAAGCAAACTGATTCCTAGGCTGGTAACCAAGTGTTGATCTGATAAGTTTATAAAGTAGTTTAATTTAGTTAAACAAGTTAATATTATTGGGGAAATAATTAAGATAATTAAAGAAACATTTGTTGTTACCTCTTGACGGAAAGGAAAGGTGCTGAAGATTGATTGCAATTATGGTTAGACGGTTTATTATTATTGTCTTTGATTGGAGAGACTGATGATATGACGTACATTGACACCAGTTCGGAGTTTGTGAAGAGGTTCTGAGACTGTACGTGTAATGTGATGTCTGTTGGTGACATTAATCCGAAACGGACATGTGGAATCAGTTTTTGTGTAATTGACTTTATGTTTGCTGAGTTTGGAGGATACTTTGCTATCCGACATGCTTCTTTTGCCCATCTAGAGTAATAAACGGATTTTGAAATAAATTGCACTAACATGTCAAAGTTTTAAATGCTTTTTAATTTTGGTAATTTGGAAGTGAATCAATTATTCCAAACTTACTTCATAACAAAATGAAATAGATCAATTTCATCCATATTCAAATCATCACTTTTAAGAAACTCCTCAAGTTGTCGACGGGAAATCACAGCCAATGCTTCTTTTGCTTTGAATATTTCATATGCATTTCTGTAAGAATGTCACAAAGTTATTATAAGGGACATTACATTATAGGTATAAAGGTTGTTCCGTGTTCTGGTTTAACAAAACATTATAAGTAAGTGTTGGGCTAATTAGCTTCTTGTAAAAAGCATAAACATCTTGACACGTAAGTTAATAATACCTGCAGATGAATTCAAATGAATAGTCGATTAGCTCTTTAATGCCAAGTACATGGGCTAAATGATGGATTGACAGAACGTTTCCCTCCTTGGTGTTTGCAATCAAAACAGCTATGCACTGTTTTTGAAGTTCTTCGATTTTGTATCGGTTTGCAGCCACTATCAAATTCATTGTAGAGTTAAGGTCTTCCGGTCCAATTGCAAAATCACCTCGGTATATAAACTAAAATGGCATACATTATTAAAGTTATTGAATCTAAAATTAATTTTGAAATAGTCGGTGTCATGCATTGTCTCTGAAAGGTATAAGTAATAGGTTAAAGGAGTTTCAAAATAGATTTGAAAACATACTACGGCTCGGCAAGAGAGCATATTGAATCTAGGAAATTCGGTTTAGATAAAAATTAATTTGATATTCATACCCGCAACATTGTTTTAAAAATCTCCGGCTTAATATCTTCAACAACGATCTCCGTTTTTTTAGTCTTGGAAGAAATTGGTTGTCCCAAACCTGACTCGAATATCTTTTCGAATTCTTGTGAGCTCATCATAAGAATTAGCTTGTGTGCATTGATTCTAGTTTCTTCCTTTCCGACGATAAATACAACATCAGAAAGTACGCCATAATCGTAAAGATGACCCAGACGATCAAGCCGAGTACGTAATTTTCTTTGCCAATTTGGGTGGTTAAACTCAGGAATGGATAATTCTACGCCTGGCATCTTAAATGTTTCTTTAACTTTTTCGTTGTTTTTCAGAAATATAATTTGGACAAAAGGATTCAATGTGTGAATACTTTATTTCTGCTTTTTATTCACATCGTACAATGCCATGTGAAACACCGTAAGGAATGTTGAATTTAATATTTATGTTGGGTACAGGAGTTTACTTTAATAATATGAAATTTTTGTGTTGGGATGCCTGCGAATGGTTGGATGGACTCAGACTGATTATTATAAAAGTTTTTTGAAGGAATTAGCTTTTGAGATACGATTTAGTTATGCACCAAAATACATGTTAAGATGAAACATCATTCGAATTGGGGTCAAACACTGATATTTTCCTGATGCTTGCAGAAAAATGCATTTGTTTTAAACAAGGAAAATAAATTACGAGTTCTAATTTGCATATGACTACATTTGAAATGTAACTTTGCTTTTTATACGATATGCAAAATTACTCTACGAGATTTTGATGGAATGCACAAGAGAGAATATGAAGCAATAGTTGGTTTTATTTCTTCCCCAATGAGAATCGTAACTTAAAAACAACTTTGCCTAAAAGTATAATCCATTTTTGAAATTCAAAACTCGAAATAATGTTGTTTTGAACGGTCACATACATGTCTTTATTTTAGTTTCATGGTTTATACAAGATACAATGGTACAGTCTTAAAAAGGACTAGGATGAAATATCAAATTGCTTTTAAGAATATCTTAACAATTATAACAATATCACTCAGTATTGCTCTGATTTTTAATGTTCTTGCAAAATGATTCAAAGTTTGAGTTTTTAAAAGGTATGGGCATTTCGACAAATTCCGCACCCTAAAGCAAATTCCTCTCCTGTTGGGGGATGAGATACGTGCAAAGGACATTCTTCTCCTTCTGCTTGTCTAGCCCTTGGGCCTATAAATAAACAAATTGAAAAAAATTAAATAACGGAACAAATGAAATACTGATTTAAAGCTAAAATCCTGTAGATTTGATATTCATAAATTGAATATGTATTTTACCAGCAGGACAGTGAGGCAACTGATGTTTGGGTATAGCTGTAATTCGCTGAAAGTCATCGTGGCATCCATTGCAAAAATGAGTAGTTCCAAAGCAAAAGAAAACAGCCACAGAGCAACAATAACGACATTTGTACTCCAAGTAATCAGTCCCGTGTTTAGGACAAAGTTGAGCTTGTGAAACATCACTGCAACCACCACAAAGTAATTCGGTTGGATCAAACTCCAACTGCATTTCAACATCGCATCGAACTTCACCACCAAAATAGGCCTAAAAAAATGGAAGAAATAGCTTTAATTTGAGATTCAAAAATCAGTAATTTTCATGCAAAAAACATTTACGAACCTTTTTGCATTTGTAGCACACATAGTATGCATAACGATCCATAGCATACCCGGCAGGGTCTTTAAAATATCTTCCCCCAGGTGAAGCTATTTCATCAGCTTGGTTCAAGCCTTCGTATTCTAATCTCATTAAGGCTTTTCGTCGAACATCGTCATATAACTCACGAATGGGATAAAGTACGTCGTCCAATAATGCATGGAACATTTGAACCTAGAAAAAAAGGAAATGTTCGAAAGGTACTTGATAAAAGTTTAAGATGGTTTTTTGACATTTAATACCTTGCAGATAGGACAAAAGGAAAATGAAAATGTGATACGAGGTCCAGCCCAACGGTTCTCAAGAATCGAGCGACAGCATTGAAAGTGGAAGACATGGCCACACGATAGCTATTTTACAAAGTATTCAAAAATAATAATTTATTGAAGTTTTTGTCATCTTTTAGAATAAAAAAATGGAAATGAAATGAATCAAATCCTTAAGTACCTGAATTGCCGGTGCAAATGCCAAAGCATCCGTGAAACATATCATACACATATCATCACCATCTTGCTTAAGAATGGTACCCAACTTATCTGAACATCCCTGCAAACACGGTAAACATTTTGCCTCATCTCGAACGCCCCCACAAAGATGGCCACATTCCAAAATTCGCTCGCATGCTATTTTTGAGTATTCCTGAATAAAAAATTAATTTTTTTTTTTAAATTTTCCTAACATGAATTGAGAATATCTCTCAAAGCTTTTAGAATTTCTGTTAACTTACTTGGCATTCTACGTCACCACAAACATTTCCCAACGCAAGGGGACCGCTGTTTCCTATTTTATTGCAAAATCGGCATCTTCCAACCGCTGTTAAGGCTGATACTGATTCAGTCATTGTCTTTGGCATTCCATTACGAAACTCCACAAGAGCTTTTAAAGTAGAAGAGTCTACAAGGGCCATGAGCCAAAACAGTTTTATTCTACCACATCCTTCATGCAAGTCCACCTTAATAGATTCCTCTTCTTCTTTGCACACCTATAGGTCAATTTAATAAAGTTAGACTTTTTCAAGATAAAAAGCTAACAATGTGAAAGCATTTTTCTCGAAGATCACCTTTCTGACGTGTGGCCAGGTTTTCTTTGGTAAATGTAAAATACGGTCACATTCCGTGCAAAGATCACCACAATCGTGACACTGAATAACTGCAAGAGTTTCTCCATCATCGTGGTTTATGCATTTAGTCTAAAAGCACATGAAAATTGCTTAGCACAATGAAACATTTAGATATTGCATTTGTTGGTTACTGTTAAAATAAATAAATACCCTGCCACTAGTTCCATTCATGAAGACTGGTGATGAAAGAAGTTTAGAATGGTCTGGATGTAATGTGCTTAATGCAGCTAACGAAATCCAAAATCGAGGTGAGTTAAGACACTCAGTAGCACTTCGAGATTTTTCGTCAATCTTGGTAAGATAGAGCACAGCGTCTCCAATGGCGGATTTGGTAACAGGTGCCCAAACACTTGAGAAAGATATCTAAACAAAACTCACGGTTTAGCTTTTTTTAAAATTATATACAAAAAGTTTATCCTCTGTGTACTCATACCTCACACATTTCCTTTATTAGTAGAACTACAGAGTTTGCCAGCTGAATATCCCCTTCCCCCCTGAAAAACCAATAGTATGACGGAAGCTCCTCTGTGATGAGAATATCATGAATGCTTATATTCTTCGCGGAACGGTTTCCATCTTGAGATCCCCGCACTTTCACTTGAAGGGATTTTAAAATACATCCGAAAAACATATCTAAAACACCAAGTTTTACTTCTCCTGTGATGCAGTCAGGAAGGCAGACAATCTTGGAAAAGTCCTCGGGGTTTATTTCGGGTAATATTTTTCTGATCACAGCAATAACCTTTAGAAAAAATAATTACATTGCAAAAAAATGTATCAACTTTTAGACTAAAGTTGAGTGATGAAGAACGTAAAATAAATACCAACCTGTCTTTGAATTCTTGGGGTGCCAGAGTGGAATAGCTGCATAAGATCTTGGATCAAATTGCTCTGTTGAGATAAATATGATCTACCGAGCTTGTGATCTGCCAATGCTAACACAAGTGTTAACATTTCAAAGCAATATCTGTCTGGAATTCTAGGTTTATCTATTAGAAAAAAATGAAATCACGAGTAAACTAAAATTTTATAATCTTCACTTTACCCTAATGCGTGCAAACATTCGAATTTTAAGTACCTGCAGAAATCAAACGAACATTTTCATTCGTAACTTCAAGCATAGACCCTACTAGCTGTGCATCATGGTCTTCTTTAATTTTGATTGATTCCCTGTGAATTGCTGATACAATGTGGGAGCAAACCTGGACAAAAAGGTCTTGTGTTAGCTTTATTATTTTGATTTTTATGCAAATTACCAAATCGTTAATTTGTTTTGACAAACCTGTTTCTGCAAATGTGTAAGTTTATTCCGACTAAACAAAATTCCCACAACATGTTCTTGTAGATCATTGCCATCTACATCACTTTCACCCCTTTTCATGCCGTATAAAAATTTTCCAAAAACTTCCGAAGATAATAAACGGAAGATCCTTAAAGTTTCATTTTCACATTTTCTCTGAGCGATTGCAGAAGTTAACCCAAAATTTCGTTCAGAAACCTTTTCCACTGAGGGAGCCTCTAAAAGAATTCCAAGAACTTTCACTTGGCGAGTACGGAGAGTATTATCAGGTCCTTTGAGCTCAATTCTGATCACTTTGACATTTTCAACTGTAAATTTCAAAATGCCTAATATGAGATATTTTTGGTTCTTCAAATTAAAAAAAAAAATATAAGAATGGAGATCAAAATTCTGTACACGGACGTTTAATTGGAAACCAATTCCATCCACAATGTCTAGAGTCCACTTCGACGTGTCCAACCTTTATGCATTCATCTGGATGAGTACCAACCTTAACTGATATAGAGGACACTTTGTACTGAAAATTTGTTTAAAGAAAAAGTATAAAATCACTTGAAACTAATTTTCCATAAAACAATTGACAAAAAGGATATTTTCACTATACCTGACTATCTCGTCCGTTATCCACATGAATAGCGACAACGCTAATCACAGCTTCACAAGTAGAAATAATTGTAATATTTTTTGTTCGATTCCTATACCAAGTGGCATATTACATTTTAATTGACATTCATTAGCATCAGTTTTGCGTGTAATGTATTAGAAACATTTACATTAGAAATATTTTAAAATGCGAAAATCTCACCTGTCTTCATCTCCAGATTCCCAAAATGTCTCAGTGGACTCATCAGTCAAGCTTGAACATAAAGCAGCTCGACTAGACACTTTTACTTCCATTGCAGGAGTCAAATCGCTTAAGCAAGTAGTAATTTGTAAATTTGCTTGAGATTCAGTGTTTTCAATTTGAAGAGCAATGCTTGTTTTTGACCATTCTGCTTCTCCATCAAATTGCGACATGATTTTACTCAAATTTCTAAAGATTTTGCTTCTAAAAAAGTTTTTTTTACATTAGTCATCATCGAATTCTTCAGCATAATTAACAAGTTAAATATATTTGTGGTTTTCTTTCTCTTACTTGTGCAAAAATTGATGATCTTTTCTAGTGAGGCAAACACCCCAACATTTAACTGCCATTTCTAAAAGTGGTGACCCTATTGGCAAAAATGGCATGATATCTGCAATAGTTTGCATTAAAGTGTAGAATGATTCAGAAAGTAGGGGGAAAATCGACGAAAGCGAATCACTCAAAGGATGATATCTCATTTGCCACCACCCATATACATATTTTTAATGTAAGCTAAAATTATTTACTTAGATGATACTGCCGGGTTCACTTTACTAAATTATCCATCAATGCAATTGCAAAAACTCTTGGTGGCTACATCAACTGGAGTACCTGCACCTGAAACAGATACTATTCGAAAAATGTGTAGCACAGTTTTAGCATTTGTTATTGAACGACATGATTTAGAGAATCTTAAGTTGTATTTATATCAAGCTATTCGAAGGGCCACATGTCGATCTTATGGAATACAAGTATGTAGCAAATTTAAGACTTATTTAGAATCTGAGAGTTGCCTGTAACACATTTTCTTATCGTAAACTTAGATACTGGCTTGGCTTCTAAGGAATGTTAGCCAACCTACAGCTCTTCATGATATCTTATGGTGGTATGCTTCCTCCTTGGAATGCAATCGCTCAGAGAAAATGTGAAAATGAAACTTTAAGGATCTTCCGTTTATTATCTTCGGAAGTTTTTG